>VDFB02341046.1:81845-105843 GCA_007258455.2 Sequoia sempervirens | reverse complement strand
GCTAGATTGAACCTACGTGTTCTTCCTCAAATATTAAGGATGAAAAACCCTCATCGGATAAATGGTTTCAGTTTTGAAAGACAATCCCTAGCTAGTTTGGAGTGATTCTACTCGGGAATCACCATTGTTATTCACAGAGTTTGTTGATTAGGGTTTTGAAATGAAGATATTCAAAGAGTTTTGATGTGCAAATTTTTGGGGTTTGATTTTACTATTATTCTATATATTTTTGATGTGATTGAAAGTGTTTCTAGATAGGGTTTCAATCCATCATACCTGTTGTAGGGAAAATATGGGTTAGTTCTAAAATTAGAAATCAAGCAATCAATGTAATAAACATAAAAAACCCATCAATAAATGATCACATTAGCTAATACTCAATGAAGTTGGATTAGCAAACATCAAAAAGATTCAATCAAAAGAATAAAACATAAAACTCAAAGAAAATTGAATCAAAACAATGTGTAAACCTTTAATCCTATTGTGGGATTGTGCTCCAAGTGAATGTGGATGGCTCTATTAAGTACATTCCCATGATTGTAAAACTAAAAAGGATGATTATGCCTCATAAATAGCTCAAAATCATGAATTGCTCAAGCTCATGAAGATTATGAATATCTCATGAAAATTGTGAATGATTATTGAAGGAAAATTGAGTTGTTTTATAGAATTAGAAATATCAGATCAATGGTCAAGATTGAAGATCAAGATTGACGGATGAGAGGAGATCAAAGAGATGGATGAAGTTCAATGGATGATATTGAATGAGAGCCAAAAATATCCCACTTTTCATGGAAAAGAGGTTAAAGATATTTTGGAGGGAAAACATCTATTCAAATTTGAATTTGAATTTGGGAATATTCCTTTTGGAGGGAAAAAATATTTTGAAAAGGGAATATCCTTTTTGGTAAAAAGAATATTCTTTGTGCAAGTTGGAAGAAATTAGGGAATTAAATATTATGAAAATTATTTAATTGTGAGGATTAGAAGAAATTAGGATTTATTAATTAAATAATTAAAAAATATTTAAGCATGTGAGATAGAGGAAAAAATAGAATTAATTAAATAATGAATATTTTATTTAATCATGGAGGAAGGAAGAAAAATGATTTTAATTAAATAATTCAACATTATTCAATTAAAAGGGAAATTAATCAAAAATGATGAAAACGGGTGAATTAACTAAATAATGCCAATTATTCAATTAATAGACAAAAAAGATCAATTTAATCAAATAATATAAAATTATTCAATTAATTAGAGGAATTAGGTGAAAATGAGGAAAATGGTGTTAATAGGTGATATCAAGATATGTGATACATTCAAGACATTTTTAGGTGTCCATATTTTGTCCCTTTTTGAAGCGAGGTACCTGTTGTGTTATTTCAAAGACTTGATCTTGCTCAATTTTTTTTTTTTTAAATCTCTGATTTTACCTAATGCCCCACTATGCCTAGCAAACGAAGGAATTTTGGTGTGTTGCCCCTTGAGAGATCGGTTGAATTTTTTTTTTTGGGTCAAGGCCGTGACAAGGTTACGTGAGTAGTTCTGTTGAAAGGAGGATGAAAAATAGGCCCTAGGATGCTGATAAAGTGGTTAGGATGGATTACCAAGTTTGAAAATTAGGTTAGTGGGTCCACTAGGGGAAAACCCCTATGGTTTGGGGGCCATATATAGGTTTTTGGGCTCAAAGTACCATCATTTGCACTCTTCATCTTGTGAGCTTTCAGAGCTCTAAGCATTCACTCTCACAAACATGATTTCACAATAACGTTCATTCCTCAGGCACCACATTGTGTAGATTTGGTCTGACCATTCTAAAGGCCAATAGGAGTGGTCCAGGTAGTGCACACCCCTTTAATTTTTGTTTTTACTTAGTTTTAGGTTGTTTAATCATGTTTGTGATAGGTTATCACATTTGGGATAAACTGGTATGGGCTCAATGATGCGTTTGAAAACATGTTCATGCTTGCATTTGGGGGTTCACCACATTTGATTTAAGCTCGTGTTTTACTATTATTTTTTATCATGTTTGTACACAATGACACATTTTCTCTTTTGACTAGAAAACTTAGGTTTTAAATAAAAAAATTGATAATTTGATGTTGTGGGTGCTATGTTTGCAGGCAGTGATTAATCCGATCTACTCTTGAGAGTGGAGACCTAGGATTATGGAGTGATTGGCTCATATCAATGAGGTCGATATTGAGTTTCTAGCTTCGACTGGTTTACACCGTATTGCATACATGCCTAACATCCAAACATCCGAGTACATACATCGATGATGACTGCGCTTGTTGAGTGATGGAGGTTTGATACAACAATATTCCACTTACCTACAAGAGAGTGCATTATGACTCTGGAGGATGTTTGATGCATCCTTTCAGTTCCTATTGAGGGTGTGCGAGTTGTCTATGATATAAATCAAGGATCAACAACCATGGTGAGACTCTTAGGTGAGGATCAACTAGTGGTGGTTGATGGATAGATTGACCTGCATCTATATATTGGCAAGGTAGATGAGATTACTCTTATCTTGGTTGGACTGATCATGCGGCCTTTGATGCCCGATAGATGATCTTGATAGTTTCTCATTGGATGGGGAGTGATGATTGATGAAATGATTATTGAGGGTATCAGTTATGCATAGGGACCCTATATCCTCGCCCACCTATATCATGACATGCACCAAGTGTGCTATAGGGGAGATACTAGTCTCTTGGAAGTTGTTACTTTGCTCCATGTTTGGGCATGGGAGTGGATTACAGTGACTAGACTAGTGGGTGAGTCAGAGAGAGACATTGGTGACCCTTTTTCCTACCGATATGGTGGTATGCTCAAATACAGGAGGAGAGGCGAGCTACATTATTGGAGGGGTATATTTGATGATATGTTAGAGTTTATGTGGAGACCCTGGATTCAATGTGAGGCATGGAGGGATGACCACCTCCACATGAATTTTTGCAAACAAACCCTATGGTTGATTGGGAATAGACAACATTTTGTAGAGAGGTATTTGTCGAATAGGGTCTGTTGATAGTTTGGAAAGAGACAAACTATGTTTGATGTTGATTATCATGCTACCTTTTCTCACATAGTGCAAGAGATACCATCATGGGGTTCTATGTTAGTGCCCTAGACAACATTGATTGAGTTTGATCATATGGCTCCCCTTGCATGGGGATGGGCAGGTGGTCCTAATGACCTTGAGACTACACATGAGTATGATTCTTGGTGGGTCTAGTGATGACCACTTAGGTTTACAAACCTTGGAAGAGTCTGTAGGCCTAGATCCATTGGGGATCGATGAAGGAAGGATTAGGTAGGGCCTAGTCGAGAGGTGATACAAAGATGGAGAGCATCAACATAGCAACAAAAAATTATTCAGGTAGCACAAGATGCACCTCGACAGGGACCTCCTAGGTAGGACTAGTAGTAGGTGCCTCCATAGAGAGATCAAAAATAGGTACCACCCCCTTATCTAGATCACTGGAAGGAGGCCAGGGGATGGAGATCCCGATGTGAGACTAGCAGTAGAACTATCAAATAGGGATCAAGCTTGTTGTGAGTGAGATGATTACAGGGTAGAGTGGGATTAGGTCACCACATAGTTGATCTAGGTGACCATCGAGAGAGACCAAGCCCTCGTTGAGAGGCACTTGGCAAGAGAAAAGTGAGATGCTAGGGTGAGAAAGCGAGACTCAAAGATCACTTGTCACAAGGAAACATAGACATTAGTGACTCAACTCACAACTAAGAGAGATACTGTCAGGGTCAAGAGGGATACAAAGCATACACAACATATTCAAATTGAGATTACTCAGGGGGGGTGATTACTATGGCTCAACACATGAAGGAAATATGGTCTTTTATACAAGAGGCTAGATACTATCAAACCCTCTATCAAGCGACAATGCCTAGAGATAGACGACAACCTAGGTTGTTTGCATGGAGTAGCACTACAACAAGGTCTAGCAGGTTAGAGAGGGGATCAATATGACATCCTTCTTAGCAGGTTCCACAAGGGAACAATGAGAAATTTCCACCATGGCATGATGATCATCAGATCATGGGTCCACCACCTCGACTTTATCTTGACAGGGAGGAGAGAGTGGGCTAGCTTAGCCTTTGTATATATATTATTTTGATGTATTTTGATCATTGATGTAGACACATGTGTATACACTCATTGGATTTTTTAGCCTCATGTATATATGATTTTTTGATGTATATTATTGTATCACATACTTGATGTACTAGATTTTGTATCATGACTTTCCATTTTTGATGATATATGAGATGAGTAGACCCTTTTTGATGCAACTATGACATGGTCTTATGATGTATGTATACTATGTGTATGTTTATGGTGTATCTTATGGTGTATGATATGGTTTGATGCATTTATATTATGGATGTTTCATGATATGGATGTATATATGCTATGGTATATGGATGGATGCATATATGTTGTTATGCTAATGATTTGTGGATGCAAGATGCATGTGATGGATGATGATATGATCATGGTTTTCCTTTTATGTATTTTCCATATGATATATGATGATGCTCATGTAGGATGGATGATATGATATGCATGTTGATGATTTGTGGATGTAGGATGGATGTATATGTTTTTGTTGTCTTGATACTTGGATAGAAATGTTAGTATGGATAGAGATAGTATAATGAATAGAATGTTTGATTAGAATAAGATGAATAGTTAGAATGATGATTGTTGATTAGGATACCAATAAATCTATGATTATTTTGAGATTTTATTGGATATGTGATGAAGTAGGATAGATTAATTTTCTTTGCTTTTATGTTGTGCTAAATAATATAGAGCAATCCTTATTTTTGATATAGCAAGTAGACATGATGCACTAAGGTAGGAAGAACCAGGGTGGCTTTGTATCTATTGCATGGAATTTGACTCTAAAAATAGATAGGAGGATCCTTGTTCATACCTGACATATGGAAATATTATTTTATCATGTGAGAGAATGAAGCCATCGAAGTAAGGAGACCAATGAAGAACCTAAAATGCACCAACCATTGTATTACTCGAGATTATCCCTACACACACAAGGAAAGTATTCACCAAGGTCGTATTGTAAGAACATTCAACAAGCACAGTAGAAAAAAGTAATAACTATTCCCTATTATGTACCCCTCTAGACACAACAAGATATTGAAGATCAAGGCAGTTTTGAGAGAGCGAAGTAAATAGGACAAAAAGATAAAACCAAAAGAAAAGATCAAATGACAAAAAAATTAATGCTATCATATCTCTTTCCAGAGAGAGTTGTTTTTAGTTGATATCCAAAATTATGTCTATTATATGAAATATCTATCCATTAAGACATGCATTATATGATGATTTTAAATGTTTAGGCCGTTGATATGAAATTTTGTTGACATGTTCGACAATGATAAAGACTTACGATTTTGTGTGAAAGTTTGTGTTTCGACAATTATACTTGGTTTTGTTTATTTCACCAAAGGTGAGGGTGACAATAAGTTTATTATGGATGACAACTTATCATGGATGAGATGAGATGGGGTGAATGGAATTTGCTTCTTTTGGAATATTTCAATGTTTTTGACTTTTTGAAATGTTTTTAGGCTGTTTTTGGAATTTTGACTTTTTTTGATTTGTTTTTGGTATTTTGAGATATTTGGTTGATAGGAAATGACCTAAGGGACAAACCTATGCCTTGAGGGCTCATTGAAGATGGCATTACCTCCATAACTACATAGAGGCTTTGTAGTTCGATTATTTGGACTAGTTTTGGATTTTGATGTTTATCTTGATGTTTTTGAGATTTTGATTGTTTATCTAGATTTTTTTGAGATTCCATAGTTTATTTGGATGTTTTGTGATTTAAAAAAATCAATTTTTTTTGAGATTTTCAAGTTTTTAAATGACTAAGGTGATATACAAGAATCCATGCTGATGATTAGGTATAGGAAGATGGCCCTAGTCATGTGTTAGACTACATCGATATAGGTAGGACAAATTGACCTTAGGATAATGCCAAGTAGTACTAATAGGGATAGATACTTGTCAAAGACCAAGCCATGATAGGGATTGATGGAAAATGGATGGATAGATGAGAATTTTATTATGAAATGATAAGAGATATTGATAGATGGTAGATGGAACTTATTTGCACAAGGTGCTTGTTTTCTAGGCTTTCACCAAGGTACTTGCCCAAAGTGCCATCGAAGTGGTTTTCACTAATGGATGATTTTTCTCTTTACTGTTTTATCCTTTTTTTGTATTTTTGTATTTTTTTTTATTTTTTTT
Organism: Sequoia sempervirens; assembly: GCA_007258455.2. NCBI lineage: Eukaryota > Viridiplantae > Streptophyta > Pinopsida > Cupressales > Cupressaceae > Sequoia > Sequoia sempervirens. Next base: position 99,530 of record VDFB02341046.1, on the reverse strand, counting down.
GGATTCTTTGAAATAAGATACCCTTGATGAACTAGGCATAGAATCTCTTAAGATGGGTATTATTGATGGGATCTTGAAAGGGATCACCTTTAGGTGTCACTAATTGATATGATCCCGATTCATAGCTCATGGTGATGATAAAAGGTCCCAACCAATTCAGTTCAAATTCACCTTTGTTATCTTGATCTAACCAGTTCTTCTGATTTTCCTTTAGAATAAGGTCTCCTACTCGAAAGTGTCAGCTCTTGATTTTCTTATTGCAACTCCTTCGTAGATAATTTTGGTATGATTTTGTATGATTAAGAGACTCAAGATGATGCTCAAAAAACTCTCAATGATGGGAGCTCAAACTCATTAGGTAATATAGCTTCATTCCCACATACCAAGGAATATGGAGTAGCACTAGTTGGTGTTTTGATACTTGTTCTATATGCCCAAAGGGTGGGATTCAACTATAAATTCCAATCTCAGCCAATGTCATTAACTATCTTCTTCAAGATCTTAATTATGGTCTTGTTAGATACCTCATCTGGACCATTTCCTTTGGAGAGTATGGGGTAGAGAAGTGATGCTGAATATGGAAATGGTTGCAAAGTTCTCTAACATCTTGGCTTTTAAATGGTGTACCATTATCTGTGATAATAGCTTGTGGAACACCATAGTTACATATTAGGTAGTTCAAGATAAACTTAGATATTTTTTTTCCAATTATAGAGGTCATGGGTATAGCCTCAATCCATTTCATGAAATACTTAGTGGCAATGATTATGAATTTGTGACCATTTAATGAGGTGGGTGTAATTTTACCAATGAGATCAATCCCCCATTGTGAGAAAGGCCATGGTGTAGTGATAGGGCGTAAATCTTGCACTGAAGCATGGATAAGGTCACCATGATATTGGCATTGTATGCACTTCTTCACAAACTGATTAGCTTCCTGCTCCATGGTGGGCCAATAATAACCTATTCTTAGTAACTTCTTAGCCAAGGTGACACCACTCGAATATGACCCACAAATTCCTTCATGCACCTCTTTCAAGGTAGTTGAAGCTTCTTCTTGATTCAAACATCTTAATAGTATTCTATTGAGACTTCATCAATAAAGGGAATTGCTAATAATGAAAAAGCATGAGGATCTTTGGATAGATGTCTTATGTAGGCTAGGGGTAAGGTCAAATGGAAAGATGCCATTATGAAGGTAGGTGAAGATATCATGGTACCAGGGAGAACTAGGACCAACAATTTCACATATGAATTTTGATTCAGGGATGTCATAAGCTAGTATTAGAAGCTACTCCACAAGGAATTCACATTTCATGGTGTTGTGTGGCATGTATAACAAAAATACGATAGTTGCCATTGCATAAACTACTTTTTTGTTAATCCTTGGAACCTATTCAAAAGTGATTACGATGAAGTACTCCTTGAAGCTATCCACCATTCTTTAAATGACATTAGTTTATCTTCTTTGGTTTGATAATCATTGTTGACTTTCCTAACTACTAATTGGGAATCACTGAAGACTTGCAATTCTTGGATCTACCATTGTATTACCATTCTGAGTCCTATAATAAGAGCTTCATATTCATCTATATTGTTTGTACATGGAAATTCTAGCCTATAAGACTTCAGTATACAATCACCTTGAGGTGTGATGAATATGATACTTGCTCTGGATCCATGTTGTGATTGATCCATCAAAGATTAATTTCCATTTATTTGTTGATGTGATGATAAATATTGCTTCGTCTGGGAACTCAAACACCAAGGGATTTTTTGCATATATTGGTGCTTCAATTAGCTAATATTCAATGACCTTTCCTTTGATTGCATTGTGATCCATGTACTCGATATAAAACTCGCTTAGGATCATTACCCATTTTTCCATTCAACTTATGAGAGTAGCTTTTAAAAATAGATACTTCACGGGATTGACCTTAGAGATGAGCGTAATTTGGTGACTCAACATATAATGATGTAGCTTTTGGGAAGAAAAAAATACTGTCAAAAAAGCCCTTTTGAAGGAGGTATAGTTAAGTTCATACCCTACTAGGGTCCTACTGATGTAGTAAATAGCCCTCTCTTTTCTTGACTCATCATGTTGTTCCAAATGAGCTCCTTGTGCTATTGACATCATTGAGATGTATAGTATCAATGGTTTTTCCACCATTGGTGGCATCAAGAATAGGGGTGACACTAGATAGTCTTTCAATTACTAGAAAGCTTATTCACAATGATGGTCCCATTTGAATGCCACACCCTTATGGAGAAGGTGTGTGAAGGGATGAGATTTGTCAGCTAATTATGCGATGAACCTTCTGATAGACTAAAATTTACCTTGAATACTTCTTAGTTATTTTAATGTCTTAGGTGGCTGCATGTCAATTATTGATTTTACTTTGGCCAGGTCTACTTCGATCCCCCTTCATGATATAATGTACCCCAAAATTTTACCAGAAGTAACTCCAAAGACACATTTCTTTGGATTCAATCACCTGATATTTTTCAATCTTGTCAAATATTTGAGCTAATACCTATAGATGTCCTTTCCTTGTAATTGATTTGACAAGTATGTCATCCACATAGTCCTCCAAGTTCTTGTGAAACATGTCATGGAAGATAACTATATTTTCTCTTTGATAGGTAGCTCTAGCATTTTTTAAACCAAAAAGCATAACATTCCAGTAGAAGGTACCCCATGGGCATATGAACACTGTCATGTGTTGATCCTCTTTTTCTATCACTATCTAATTGTATTTTGAGAACCCGTCCATGAGAGATAGCATCTCATGTCCTATTTTTAAATCCACAATTATGTCTATGCTAGGTAGTGGAAAATCATCCTTAAGAAGAGCTTTATTTAGATCCCTTAATTTTGTGCATATGCAGATGCCCTTAGTGGGTTTTGAGACTGGTACAAGATTTGAAACCCACTCTAGATAGTCAATGGTTCTTATGCAACTCACATCAAGCAACTTCTATAGTTCAACTTTGACTACTAATTCTATTTGGGGATTGTTGGTTGATAGCTTTATATTTTTAAATATTAACTTAGTTTGACTCTATTATGCCCAAAAATAAAGACCAATCGATAAACAACAGTTGAAGAGATCACCATTTCATTGGTGATCTTCCTCTGAATTTTAAGAGGTACAAATCCCTTGTAAGATATGATTTTTTGGATTTTTTGAAATATAAAGAAAATAGCTTATGCTTTTAACTAGAAAGAAGAAAAGGAAAACTAACACCAACCCATAGCCATATAATAGATACAATAGAAAATAAAATTTAAAACTACTAACTGAATTGGAAATAAGATTTGAAAGCTACCAATATCATGACTCAAAGATTAGATTATTAATAGTAAGCTGACTCGACACCATGCAACTTTAACATTCACTCAAGATACATGAATGAAACACTAATGAATACCACATCCACAAAGAGAATGAATATCCTAACACTTATCAAAGCTCAAAGACTTAGTCATAATTTTTAAGCACTTCACTCAAATTTATTGCTCAAAGACAACAAACATCTTCAAAAAATAATAAAAATTGTAGAACTTGATCCTTCATTTAGATCGATCTTGACTTATGCATCATAGTGCAAGGGAGATCAAAATTTGGACCTTTTGATGTCCGATTAAAGCATATTTAAAATTTCACATCATAATGGTCAACAACTTCTTGAAAACTACTTCTTAGGAGAGTTGTACCCACCACCTCACTAGATAACCATTTTGTGGGAGATTAGTTGATCTCTATCTGATGAAGACACACAAGAATTAATGGATATTTTTGAGAATGTTTATGATTTCATCACATCTTCCAATTGATTAGGACAAGGGAATGAACTACCAATCTTACATGAGCCTTGTGTTAGCTCTCAAAAATGCAGGTTTGAACCACGAAAGGTTGCCAAACTTTCACGACGTTTTAGGGTAACAGACAAGGTCAAATGAATTGAGCCTTCTACTCTTCAGGTGCTGCTAGACCTAGGTGGGTGTACCTTTATGAATTGAGCAGAATTGACTTATGATCTTCTCTCTTGCAGTGATTTGTCCACAATGGTAGATGGGAGTGAACAAATGAAATCAAATTTGATATGAATTGTATACCAATGCTTAAAACTAAATCCAAATATGCTTAGTTAACAGATGTAAAGAAAGTAAATGAATTTGAATGGTGAAATGCAGAGACTAGTGCCTTATTGGGTATGCGAAGTCAAATGAAATAGAAATGGGCAACTTATTTCTAGAGAAAACTCAAATTGTTTGGCATATGATCTGTTTATAACTTGTATAAACATGCAAGATTATGACTACTGAGATCTACTTTAATAATCCAAATGAATCTCCCTGATTACTGTGATCAACTAAGAGGATTTAATCTCTCCTTGAAAGATCCAATCAATTAATCACACAGATACAGTGAATGTGTATTGATAAACTAAAAATAAACTTGTTATATCAATTTAGACAACCAGAAAAATCAACTTAGAGACAGCCTAGTAATACTTTTAATAAATCTAACAGACAATTAACACCATAAATGAGCTGCAACATCAACTGATTCTCATTAAAAACTCCATTTTGAAAACATGCATCATGATCTCTGTTCTGTGGAAAAAATCCTATCCCACTGTATATTCTCTACCTTATCTCCTCTAAAAATCTGAAAAAATCCCCCCAATTTACAATCGGGAATGAACATTTATACACCAGCATCTGAACAGGCACATCGTTTCATATTCCAATGTCGGCAAACAATTGCAATCGAGCCAATTAATCATCATTGAAACAGTCGCTGAAACAACCCAGTAAGTATGCCGAAGGAAATTAAATCGTTGTCTGCCCGTGTTCTTATTTTCTTTCGCCATGACTTTATAGTATCAGGAAAACCTCATATAGATTTCATTACGTTTCCCCGAAAGCCTTTTTGCCTCTTATATGCCACTGTAACCTTCAACCGTCGGGGAAACATCATATAGAAAAATATTTGTTTTGCTGAAAGTCACCCACCATCTTGTGTCGCCGAGACAAATCTATTCTCTCATCGAAATGTAATCTTCTATCTCATGCGGGTCGCCATGACTTACTGTTATCGGGGAGACCTTATACAAAATACCTTTTTTTTTACCGAAAGCACCGAGTTCACCATAGATCGTCAAGAGAAAGCAATTCTCACACCGACATAATCCCCATGCACATTATCGGCGAGACATATCAATATTGGGGAGACCTCTTGTAGAATGCTTTGAGTCATACCGAAAGCCTTCATCCAAATTGAGTCGCTGAGACAAGTCAATTCTCATGCCGACAAAGACCCCTTTTGTTTTCCATCAGCGAAACCGAAGGTCACTCGCCGAGACCTCATACCGATATCGCTAACTCCTACCGATATGCTCCTTTCATCCTTAGGTCGCCAAGACAATTCCAACCTCTCATTGAAAACCATTCATTAGACATTGTCGGCAAGACCCAATGGGCTGGCCAAGACTTTACATTGAAGCTCATAAGTCTTATCGAAGTGAATCCACATGTATTGTTTGGTGAAACTCCTCCCGATATGTATTCCTTTATCGGTGGTCGACAAGACAAGGTGAGTTCGCCAAGACGTTGCCCCGAAGAAAATCTCTCACCGATGAGCACCCCTTTGTCGCCGGTTGGCGAGACAATAAGGTCTCGCCAAGACCCTATCCCGAATACCATGACTCTGGCTGAAGTAAGTCCACATGAGCTAATCGGTAAGACACATTGAGTTCGCTGTGACATTACATCGATGCTAAAATCTTTTGCCGATATGTTCCTCTTGCCGCAGGTCGGTAAGAAATGAAGTACTCAGTGAAATATTACCCCGATGAGCCTTGGCTCTTGCCGATACATCTCTCGCTACCTTTGGTCGGTAAGACATAACAATTTCACTATGACCCTATTTCGATGGTAGCACCCTTTGCCGATAGACAAATTTTATCCTGTTGTTGAGACAATGAAAAAGTCCTGCCGAATGATGAATGCACATGACTTCTGATCGCCATGACATCAAATGAGTCTTTCCGATAGGCAACACAGACTCATGCAAGCAGAAAAACAAAATGGATCGGGACACCCTTGACCAAAACATGCCGATATGAACTGCTACATGAAATATTCAAGACCTAATGGATCATATGGGACAACATGGCCAAAAATAAGGAAAATGTGCACATGGTAGGACTCACTTGGAAAATTATGAATGTGAACAATATGTAAAATCATCAGATTTTTACAGTTCCAACACCTTGTGTCCTTTAAATTGTGTGAACATGTTGTATTTTCTTAGTTTGGTAATTAATGACATGCCAACTAAGGATCACATTTGTGTGGGAAATTTAAATACAAAATACTTCCTTGATGCCAAAGCATACTTCACTAAAATAACATCACACCACTGGCCAAGTTTATTAAATTCAAAGCAACTTGAGTGTCCTTGCTTTATTAATTGCTATCGTGTAAACTCCACTAGCTTATCCCCATTTTTCTATAAATCAATTGATGTACTTTCATTCTATATTATGATAATTTCCATTTTAGACATGTCAAGCACATATTGCAACATTTTTTTTGAGAATAAGAGTGATTTCCTCTACATTGAGGGAGTGGAATGCAGTGTGGTGAGGAGTTTGGTCGTGAACCAGCTTAGAGAGATTTTCCTCATTCATAGTGATTTGGAAGAGTGATTAGGAATATAATCGATGAGCATTTCCTGGCTCAAGTGCATATGCACAACTTAGCTTTACTGGAGCACTTCCTTTATAACATTATCCACACCTTTAGAAAGCTAGAGTGGGGAGTCAGGGCTGTTGAGCATCTTGTCAGACTAGTTTATTTTCCTTGTGTTGAGCTTTCCTTGGGGTGCTTAACTGAATATCCACATGTTGGTCTAGTGGGTGATGTGATTTGCATTGCCACTGCCTTGAGAAATGAACAAGAAAAGTAGGTCGTGGCCTTACTCCACGTTGGATTGGAGTGAAAAATGTTGGAAACCTTTGCCCACTTCATGGAATTCAAGGAGAATATTTTCTCCCCTGCATAGATTGAATGCCTCCAGGATGTGGTAGAAGGCATCCAAATCCTCATATTTACCCTCTATGTCTAAAAAACCCATGTGCTGAAATCTCCCATTTTGGCTTGTAATACAACAAATATATATATATATATATATAATATTTTTGGCTTTCAAATTTTCTTCATGTGATGTGATAATTGTGAGATTCTCCACTTTTAGTTTTATGTTTTTCATTTCTTATGTAATACAATTCTTTACTTTCCGTATCTACAATGTGTATCAATGGTTATGTATTCACTTAAACATTATCTTTGTAATGCATTTGTTTCTAATACTGTTATTTCCTTCTTTAAATTTTCAAATTGTTGAGATAATAGCTTATAACAACTTAAATGCATGAACATTGGACTTTGGGTGAGGTTTAAGAAATTCTTTTGGAGTCTACTTTAGTTTAGGGAAAAACCAATTGCCCACTTCACTAATCCCAGATGAGACCAGCCTCAAAGTACTTTTAGGTCCCCTTTTTGATAAAGCCTCTTTTTAGGAAAACACTTAGCTTTTTATAGAATCCACCACAGGAATGAGTTGGGTTTTCAAAACCCTATCGAGAACCGAAAAAGGTTTCAAACCCTAATTTGAGTTTCGAAATGAACTTGAATTTTCTTAACTTCCTTTTTGTCAACACACACCTAGGTTGTGAGAACCACCACATGACTTGACAACTTATCAAAACTTGACAAAAGTTGATGCAAAGACAACTTAATCTAGACCCTTTAAATAGTTGGGCAGGAAAAGGTGTTGTGAAAACTCAGTCAATGCCCAAAATAGATTTGAAAACCAAGGCTTAAAGAAGACAACATGATGTAATTAACTTTTCTTAAGGGGGTGGATGCATCTTGAAAGGGAGCTCCCAAAATGTGGTAATAGGGATGCATTTTCCTGAGTTTTTATTTCACTGGTTTTGTATTAGGATGCACTGTTAAGTGATGCACTACCAGTGAAGTGTCAAGTCTTGACATATCTGAGTATGACCAAGAAAAGTTGATCTTTCTTTCTTTGAGGAAAGTTTCTAGATATTGTTGCTCTTCATTGTCTAAGGATGTAGCATAGAAGGTCTCTTGTAGTTTCTCATATCTTCCCACATTTATTGGTGTTAGAAAACCAAAATAGACCTTCCACAGAAGAGGAAAACAAAAAAGCAGAAGCTTTGCATAAAAACATGCAATTTGATATATTCGAAAAGACCAATCAATTACAAGAGATAATTTGCTTTATAAAAGCAAAGATGCAACAACCTAATCTTATCTTGAGCAACAAGATAGCTCGATAAGATAAAGATAAGATCCTATAACTTAGGAATTAAATAAACCTAAGTAAACTTATGCAAATGTGTAATTAAATATTAATTACACCAACACCCCCCATAAGTGCAACTTAGGGAGAAGCAAATTATTATGCAAATACGAGTCTCAGCAACAAGGCCTAATCAGGTACTCATGTACAAATGTAAAGAGAGAGAAAACCCAGTGGGAAAAACCCCCCTTTAGAGAGATGAACTGCTGCGAAGAAGCACTAGAAGAACTCTGATGAAGCAAAACTGGAACCCAAAATCCGGCAAGCAAGGAAAGATAGTTTTGTTTGCAAGATACCAATCGAAATCACAAATGCAACAATAGACCCGATGCCAAGGAACACTGGAAACTCACATACTGGATCAACCTTGGGATCTGTAAGCAACAGTAGATGAAAGATGAATGGACCCATAATGATGACAAATCTGGAAGTTGTCTCACGAAGCCAATGCCAAACTAAAACTAAAACTATCCATAGGATGAGTACCATCAAGATTCTGGAACATTAACCATAAAACCATGGCCTCCAAATGAGAAAGATCTGAACCAATGAGGATCAAGAACCATAAAATCCCACTGTGAAGTGTGAACCAAAGCAAACCAAAGATGTATCCAACTAAGAAAGAAAGAAGCTAAAAGGAGACAACAGGAAACCAAAAAAAATCATGCGAGTTGTCACCAATACGAAAGATGGATGCAAGAACCCCCCTTAATGGAACTTTATATCAGTTCGTTATTACAATACCCAATGATTGCATAAGGAGATAATGCAAAACTACAGAAACATAGGTGAAAATGCAAACCTAGCACACTAAAAAAAATGAATGCATGCATAAAATAAGTTACAAATTTTCTGGAAATGACCTTAGATCTGCATAAACACCGAAACCAGCTTTCCAACACCGCAAAAATCATGAAAATTAGATAAGCGAGTTAAAAGATATGTCTCCCGGAGTGAAAAAGGAAACATCTGACTTCCGAGGCAGAAAAAAGCATCAAAAAAGAAAAACCAGAAAATATCACCATCACCATTGCATAGAGCTTGGAAACAAATTTTTGGTGATATCTCGTTTGCAAAAAAATGTTGCCGTATGAGAAAGTTATGCTCGATTTGGTGAAATTGGTCCAAAACTGTTCGATTCAGCCATGTAGAGCCCTCAGGGGCTAAAACATTTCGGCCCCTAGTCACCTAGGCGGACTAGGGGGCTGGCGACTGGCTCCTGGTGTGCAGCCCCTGGTCACCCACATGACCGAGGTGAAGGGCTAAAAGCCCGGCGGGGGCTGGCACATGGTCGCTGGTCTCCCATATGACCCAGAGCTGGTCATTTAAGCCCTCGGGGGCTGGCCGAACAAGCTGGCGGAGATGCATGGAGGGCCGTCGGTGGCGGTGGTCCGACGGTGGCCGGTGGGAGGCTGCCGAGTGGCGGCCTCCATTTATACTGGCTGCATTTTTTTAAACGCCAATTTTTTGATTTTTTTCGATATTTGTGCCTCAAAAACTGTGCCTGGGGGTCGTATGGCCCTTGGGAAAATTTTTTTTGCTTCTCCGGATGACTGTGTCCAAATTGGAGAAATTTTATATCAAAATAGGGGTTTTTGGGCGCTGCGAATCCAACGGCGAGGTTCGTTTGGGCCCAAAGTGCTCCAAAAATTAGGCAACCCCCAGATCTATTAGAAAAATCACCGATCTTACAACCCTCGCAGATCTGGCAAACGGTGATGAAAATCAATGAAATAAAAGCCATTTCTGAATTTTTCCAACACTCTGAATCCAACGGAAAACCCCGATCTGATCCAAGATGCTCTAGAAATATGCTCAAGGATTGAAACCCTCGAGGGACTCCGAACGAGCTCTGCAATGAAATCCTCCAAAAAGGCTGAGAAGGGGCTGCGAATCGAGGCTCTGATTGCAAAACCAAAATAGACCTTCCACAGAAGAGGAAAATGAAAAAGCAGAAGCTTTGCATAAAAACATGCAATTTGATATATTCGAAAAGACCAATCAATTACAAGAGATAATTTGCTTTATAAAAGAAAAGATGCAACAATCTAATCTTATCTTGAGCAACAAGATAGCTCGATAAGATAAAGATAAGATCCTATAACTTAGGAATTAAATAAACCTAAGTAAACTTATGCAAATGTGTAATTAAATATTAATTACACCAACAATTGGTTGCGCTTCTTCCACAAGAACCATTGAAACTTAATACCTAGGAGATTGAATCCTCTATCCTTAGGTGCCTCAAAGAGGATTTTACCTTTGGATGCATCCTTTATTTTTACTATTTCATGATTCAAATGCACCACTTTGTGGTTTTCACAAGGGGATCTTTTTTTGATTTTAAAAATTTCCATTTTGCAACTGGAAGATTCATTTTAATCACTATAGTATGCTTAGGTATCAAGTTCAATGTTGAAACCTACTTTATGATATCCCAAAGGTACATCGTCTTGAAGTCCCATAAATTCCATGATAGCTTCATCATTCTTGAATAAATCTAGAATCAGTGCTTGTTGTTGGTCCCAATCGATGAGTTGAGATATACGAGTTTAAGTTCATTGTCTTGGGTAGGGGAAGTAAAATATGTGGTGGTAATGGTGTAAATGGAATCATTCTCAAATAATTTTGTTATGCACATAGGTAAATCCTTGATAATTTCACTATTAAAGGGGTTGTACCAAGAAGAAGATTCAACTTCCTCATTCAAGATATCCTTGATAAGAGGAGTCACATTTTCGTTTAGGCTATACCCAAGACCTTTATTCTTTGGTCACTTTTCCAGAATGAGGGGTTCACACATACCTTGTTGCTTTAAGCCAAGTCCATTGGTACCTGTGTATACCATGCTCTTCATTAGCTGATATACTTTTATGATCAAAGGGAAGGGGAGCTTCCTCTTGTTCCTCATAATACATCCACTTAGATATGTCTCCTTCATCTATAATTTATGTGTTTAGTTCTCCCCATTTTTCCAAGGTAGTAGGTTTAAACTTGATTTTCTTGGACACTTTCTCAATGTGATGTGGTTGACCATATGTCTTTGGAGAAAGTGGCAGTTGTCCCACATAGAAAGAACCCTTTAGGTTGTAATCACCACAACTGTTGTCTTTGATTTGCACTTTGAACGTAGAGAGTGTGTGTTGAACTTTGGATGTATAAGCTAATATTGATGGATTGACATAAGAATACGAGGGTGGAACTTCATCATTCTGAGGTACTTGAAGTAGTCTATAGTATTTCTCTTGCATACTCTTGCAGTAATAGAAGGGTTCAAGATTATTATGAATTGTTACTTTCTTGTTATTATAAGGGAAATTTAGACACTAATATTAGGTGGAAGTCATGACCTACATGGCATGGATCCATGGGTGACCAAGAAGGATGTTGTATGGAAAGTCAAGGTCTAAGACTTGAGATATTGTTTCTACTGTAGCAGGACTAACATGTATGGGTAACCTTATGGTTCCTTCTAATTATTGCTCATTATCATCATAAGATCTGATAGTTATCCCTTTGGATCTTTCAATTACTTCATCTGAATAGCCCAAATGTTTTACTAATTGAAGGGTACATATATTTAGACCTACACCTCCATCTACCAAAATTATCTTGACCTTATGTTTATGGACATAGACCTCAAGATGTAAAGCGTGATTATGGAATGATTGGGATGGGAGGTCCTTTTTTGTGAATATCAGTCAATGAGTGGATGCGATGTGTCCTACCATAGCTTGGAATTGTTTAGTATCTATATCAATAGGGACAAATGATGATAAGAGATCCCTATATAAAATATCTTTGTGTGTGGGGTATATCCTTAAGAGTTCTAGTATAGAAATATATGTTGGTGTCTTCTTGAGGTGATCTATAAGGCTATAGTCCACATGATTTTTTTTTTCCCTTTCTATTTCGAAGGAGCCCATTGAATGGTGACCTTCCCTCTTTGTGTGGTGGCTTCACACTCAGGATTTTACCCAGATATTGTGATGACTGAGATACAATTGCTATCATCATGTATATTTCCTACAACATTGTCATAGGTGTGATTGACAGAATTGAAGGTTTTAGACTTCTCTGCATCATTTCCTTTATTGTGGTTGGGCATAGGATTCTTGTGTATACCCAAGTTATTACTTCCTAATGTAATCTATGATACAAAAAATAAATTAAATAAATTATTCAAAACATCTTCCAAAAAGGTCAACAAAACAAATACAACTTTATTTGTTAAAGTCAAACATGACTTGCACGTTCAACTCAAAAAGACTTAATTAATTAATTCAAATTCCACTTTTATGATTGAGAAAATTATGATCCCCTGATTACTCACTCTGATTAGATGACTAATTCATCTATTTCTTGACTGATCCATCTATTTCCTAACTGATCCATCTATTTCCTGACTGATCCATTTATTTCCTGACTGATTCATCTATTCTTCAATCCCACTGAAGGCTCAACCCAATTTCCTCGATTCCACTGATTAGGAAATTTATTTCCTCTGATTGATCAATAAATATCCTTAATTGATTCGATCATAGAAGCTAATTGAGCAATATAATTCTTCTCAATAGACTTCAACCATTGATTTTGATTCAACATTGTTATGATCTTGCATGTTCGTTTCAAAATGCAAAATCTATATAACAATCCTCTTCATCCTAAAAAACGATTGGAGAATTGACATCTTTTGTGCAACGAAGTAATATTGTATTTCCATTCAATTTCTTGAGAGATTTTACACACATCTTTGATCAACATCGCACACATTAAAGCTTTTGCAACACATAATAGAGCCTTCACATTAATACAACAACAATCTAACATCATTACGAATATACTTTGACATGAGATGGGTAGCAATATGGTTGTTTGAATTCTTTGTTTGGTAAACATTAGCTCATTGAATTTAGTAATCTTGTTTTATTCATTTTTGTGAGTAATGGGTATGAATCTTAATCTTTTTTTGAGTTAAATCTTGTTTAATTCGTTCATATTGATTTCCTTATGCTTCTCGATTTCCCCCTTACGCAATGGCATTGTAATAGTTCTCCCCCAAGTAGAGCCATTTGATCCATATCTTTTGTTGATCAACAACATAATTTCTCAAATAGCCTTCCACCCATATATTCACAATCTTGGTCTGGGCATGTGCAGGATCATGGTATGCCAAATAGGCCCTTAAGTGGCAAAAAATTCAGAAAAATTAGTGTTAGGCAACTTGACATAAATATTTGAATAAGTTATCTATATTATTTCAAAAATATGTAAGAATAGAATTTGTAGAAAATTGAATGTAGTTTCTAAAATACTAGGCTTATTTAAAAATAAATAAAATCTACTTGGTGAAAATTTGAAATTTCAATGCAGTAGTACTTAAATTTCAGGGAAAAAATAAGAAGTAGGTGTATGTCTGACCACCCTAACCATAATAATATGATAATATTTTTTTGTAAGATTTTATATATAAATAGAGGACTCATGTCCGGATGTGATGCATATTTTTTTGTAATTTTTTTCCAAGTAAATAATTAATTATGAATTTTTTATTACAACTTTTAGAAAATATAAAACTCGGCCCTGTCTCACTACCTTAACTTGGTCAAAAATTCATGAAATTTAATTTTTCTTTTTAATCCTATAGTATGTAAAGCTTAGAATGTGACGATGTTTTGATTCAAAAAATATGATACCGCTTGAAAGTTATAGATGTTTTTCAATCAGCCTATCGATAGGACTTTAGTCGTAATTTAATAGAAAATGAATAATAATTATTTATTAAATTCAAATTAAATCATAATTTATATTTTTGGAAAGCTGAGAATCTCCTCTAAAAACCCTTTTCGTTTCATTAATTTTGGGTGAAAAAAAAGTCGTCAGCCACATACCCTACAAATATTGCCACTTTTTGGCATACCATGATCCTGCACATACCCGTCTATCCATTTGTTTTTGGGTGGTAGATAGTGTTGGTGGTGAGCTTGGTTCCCACCAAAAGGAATAAATCTTGCCAAAAAAAACTCATGAAATGATTTTATTTACTTACGATGCTCTTAGGTAGTCCATGGAGTTTCATAACTTACTTGGAGAACAAATCAACCACTTGTGGCACCTTAAAATCTAAAGAGATGGAAAAGAAATGTGCATACTTTTTTAGTCTATCCACAACAAAGTATATAGTTTTTACCTTCCAATCTAGAAATTATTGTGATGAAATCCATTGAAACATATTCTCATTTATACTCTAAAATGGATAAGGGCTGAAAAATACTTGTAGGGTTTGTTCTATTTTATTCTTTTGGAAAATAATGCATTCTTTGATATGGCTAAGGACATCATCCTTGAGTGCCTTCCATGTGAAATTTTCCTTGATCTATTTGTAGGGCTTGAAGTACCTAGGGTTTCCTACCAAGGGAGTTTCATGTACTTCCTATAAAATATTTCCCTTCATCCTTGATTATTGCACCAATTAGACTCTTCCCTTGAAAGAATAAGATCATTGAAAATTGTGTACCTATTGTCAAATATATTTTCTTCCAACACATTAATTGCAAATGCATTCTTGGCATACTTTGCTATGATTTCATTCTTCCAATTTGCGAAGATATGAGACATGAAAAATATATTCAACCTTCTAGATGAAGCATACAAAAAACATTCTTCTCCCCTTTAACATACTCAATATGAAAGTAATAGGCCTAGGGTTTTCTCATACACTTTTTTTGCCACTCATTAAGAGCCTTTTGGTTGAGAAAATACCACAAGTTGTTATGGTTAACTTTAACCACAAATCAACTTCAAGTATAGTTTGTATTTTATCAAAACATGCATGATGGAGATATGATTTCATTACCTTAGATGGAAAATTACATTTCCACCTATATTATTTTCTTACTCTCAAAGTAATCAGGTACTTTTTTTCATGAGCATGGACCTAATTCATTCTCCCAATGCATCACATTCTAGTGTGAAAGGAATGGTAAAATTCAGAATTGATAACATAATAAATGAGCTCATTACCTCTTTTATTATATAAAACATGCACTATACACCCTCATTCCATGTGAAATGTCCCTTCTTTGTTAGGCTAGTTAAGGGTGCAACTAGTTGGGAAAAACCCTTAACAAAATACATGTAGTAGCTAAAAGGAAAAATAATCCTTCCAACTATGTACAAGTCCTTGGGGAAGGCTAGTTTTGAATTTATTTTACCTTCTCCATATCCACCTAAACCCCATTTACATTGATGATGTGACCTAGATATAATATCTTTATCATATAAAACTCACACTTTTCAACTCCTTAACAAATATAGTTTATAGAACGTAATAGAAGTGATTTCCTTCTCATCCCCAAAATTTTCCATAGCTCTGATAATAATATGGGAGGCCCTAGAAAGCGTACCGAGCCACACAAATTCGACTCACTTTGCAACAATGAGGAGCTCTGGAGTCTTTTCGAACAGGTGGGTTTCACTCAATATTTTGCTTCTATGGAGGGCTATAATGAGAGACTTAGCTACAAGTTTGCTAATGCGTGGAGAGATGGAGAAGTTACTCTGGGAGGGCTTCAGTTTAAGGTGGATCCTAAGCTAATTGCAGAAGTGACAAGTTTTGCGTATGAAGGCACGAAGGTTGCAAAGGTCAGCAATGGTAAGTATCAAGATTATTTTGAAAAGTTTTTTGAAGGGAAAGAAAAACCAAAAAGGTTTCAAAATGGGTATTCTAGGGTTAAGTTGCCACCTCCATATCACAATGTCTACTTTATAGTAATGAAATATTTTACTCTAGAAGGCTGATACCAGTTAGTCCATGGTTATCACTTCCCCATTCTCAACCACATTAGGCATAAGGAAAAAATTAACTTTCCTTTCTTCTTGTTTTCCTCTCTAAGCCAGAGTCTTACTCATGGAGCCAATCTACCTTTACATTAGGGCCTCATAAGAGCCATTTGTAAATTTGTGATTTCTAGGACCCCGCATAAAAATTTAGTTCTGAAAATGATTGAAACCCCAAACCTCAAAGCTCGGTGAAAATTGAGCTTCTTGAAGACCATCCTTGCCTAACGCCTAAAAAATCTAGCAAGAAATCCCAAAGCCTTGAGAATTTTGGTAAGAAATATCAAACCCCTGATACTACCATGTGGATGGATTTACTTGTGGTCACACCTAAAAAAGAATAGATATTTCGATGGAGATGGGAACTAAAAAAGGAGGAGATTGATTTTGAGAGAATTGGGAGAAGAGGTGGACACTATAACTATTCCTGATGATAATGAGATGGAAGGTTTAAACCATGGCAGTAGGAGGTCAAAAATATTGGCTATGGTGGCATCAAAAGGATAGGAGAATAAGAAAAATGCACAAAGCTCAGAGGAAAAAAGAACCCAAAGCCCTCCAGAGAGTGTTGAGAAAAAAGAAGAGGAAAATGATTCCTCAATTGAAGAAATTCCAGAGAGTCTTAGTGGTGATTCGGCTAAAGAAGAGGAATCGGGGGCTGACAACGAGGAAGGTAATGGTGATGAGAAAAGGGAGGAATCACAACATGAGATTGTTGGTGTAATTAATTATTTAATTACACTTTAGCATAAGTTTACTTAGACATATTTTATTTCCTAGGTTATTTCTTATCCTTATCTAGTTAAGCTGTCTTTTTGCTCAAGATAAGATTAGGGTTGTGCATGATTTCCTTTTTGAAGGATTTTGTATTATTTGTAAAAAAATTACTTTCAATAATCATTATTCTGGTTTTTTGCTTGCACATATTGGCTCTGAGGGTTTATAGAACATCTCTTCTTTTTTGTTCTGAATATCTGTTGCATGCGATAGGTGATTGTATGCAGGTGATTCTTGGGGACTGTGAAGTTGGTTTTTCAACTTCTACATGGTATCAGAGCTCTAGACATGTTGCTTCCTATTCATGTTTTGAAGATATTCTCTCACAATGTTTTCTTCTGTGCAAGGGTTTCAAGCTAGGCTAATCTTTTGTGGATCTGGGGGTACACAATTTTTCTGTGCATTTTTGGGCCAAACGAATGTCGCCATCACGATCAGAGCGTGCAAAAACTCCAGAAACGCCTTTCATTTTGTCAATTTTGATGAAAGTTGAAAAAAAGGCAAAAAAATTTTAGCCCCAAGGCTGTACGACCCTAGGGCGCACAGATTGAGGCGAGAAAATTAAAAAAAAAAAATAATAAAAAAAAAATATATATATATATAAAAAAAAAAAATAATAAAAAAAAAATATATATATATATAAAAGCGCTTGAAAAAAGTGCTTACA
>VDFB02341046.1:0-81825 GCA_007258455.2 Sequoia sempervirens | reverse complement strand
AACGCTCGCCGCTTAGCCCCTTTCTCCTAAGCACTTGGTCTCATCGGTGCCCAAGCACTGGTCTTCTTTTAGCCGCTATGGTTTTTTTTAAAAAAAAAAAACCCTGCAGTGCCTAGTCACATGAGCAATCGAGGGCCGAACCAGAGGAGCTATTGTTTTGCACCTGTTTAGCATTAAAAGTGCCTTTTATAGGCCTTTTTTTCTTTTTTGCGTAACTTTTGAAAATAGAGGCCTTTTTTCAAAAATGAGATATCATCAAAAATTTGGTTCAACGAATTTCGTAGTGGTGGAGGTTTGATTTCTTGATTTTTCAGTTTTGATGCTTTTTTCGCCTGTCAAAGCAGAAGTTGTTGTTTTCACTCTAGGAGGCGTAACTTTTGCGTCCTGGCTCTGTTTTGCAAAAAAAAATAGGCGTTGGAAAGCTGGTTCAGTTCTCTACACAAATATAAGACCTATTTTTTCATATTTTTTTACTAGGTATCTAATATTCCTGTTTGATCTCAGCCTTTACCTTTTCAATTATTTTCTTGGGAAGCATGCAATTAGGCTATTTTTTTGAGATCATTGAGCATTTTTTTTTATTATTTGAGAGTATATATTGATTTTTTATGTCATGGATACACATAAAATTTCACCCCTTACTCCATTCGACTATTTTGGTTGGAAAAAAAAATGGAGATTAACTTGAAACATAAAGGGTTGTACAGGGTAACCATGGGTACAAAAATTGAACCTACATGTGCTACTGGAAAGAGAAAGTGGTTTAATAGATGTGATGAAGCTTATGGTACATTATGTCTGTCTCTTTCATCTGACCTTCCTTTTCATATTGAGTCTTGCACTACACCCAATGAGATCTGGACTACTTTAGAGTCTTTGTTTGGGAAGCAAGATACTATGAGAGGGTTTCAGTTAGAGAATGAGCTTATTGGCTTAAATCCTAGGGATTTTGACATCATCCAAAAGTTTTTCACCAAACTCAAGTATCTTAGATTATAGTTGTCACAGTGTGGTGTTCAGAAAGAATACTCTTAGTTGATATTGTCCATTCTTTCTAAGCTTGGATTAGATTATTCAGTTTTTGTATCTACCTTTTATGCCACTAGGGATGCACTTGGTACGAGATTCACTATGCCATATCTTGATGACTTTGCTTCATCTCTCACTTGAGAGAAAGCTAAGTTAGCTAGCATGGGCATGGTGAAACCTTCTTCATCACAAGCATTTATTGCATCACAGGAGCCCAGAGATCAAAAGGCTTCTACAGGAAAAGGAAAGAAACATAAACAAAAGGATTCAAAACCTCATGAGCAGCAAAAGGAGTCCTCAGATTCATCCTCCTCTTCTAAGGGGAAATCATCTAGGAAGGAGAAGACTACATGTGCATATTGCAAGAGGGAAGGACATGCAAAACATAATTGTTACAAGAAGGACATTGATGAGCTGAAACATCTTCTTCAGAAACATGATATTGATTTTCCTTCTAGGATATCTGCATCATCTTCTTCTCCTCATTCTTCTTCTTTAGAACAACATGACAGGGGCACAACTGGTTTACATACTTCATCAGATATGAAGGGACATGCTCTTTGTGCTTCTTCAGGTATTGGATTAGGGAGATGGCTTCTAGATTCAGGAGCATCTCATCATATGGAATCTTCACAGTCTATGTTCACTTACTTTGAGCCTTGCACTATGTCTCCCATTTTGATGGGAAACAACACTTACATGAGTGTTATAGGGAAGGGGTCTATTATTTTTGGGGATCACTCCTTTCAGGATGTCTTGTGTGTACCTCACTTGACAAACAACCTTCTTTCCATCTATCAGATCACACATGGAGGCACTGGGAGATCTGTGGATTTCACACCTAATTCGGTTATCATCAGAGACTTGGAGAGTAGAGTAGTTGTTGCTACTGGGATAGTGGATCACTCATCTCGGTTGTATTCCTTCACTGATTTTGCTATTGATGGTGCTTCTATTCCTACAACTGTTCCTCACACTTCTAGTATGCGTCATCATTCAGAGGAGAGATTTGGCTTCTTGAACATTGGTTTTCTCACTTCAGATCCTGTTCTTGAGCCTTCCATTCCATCTCCCCCTCCTATTGCTATTGTTGTGGCTACCGATGTGGCTTCTTCTATTTCAGTGTAGCAAGATCCTGTTGATCATTCATCTTTGGAGGTTTATGTTCAGTCTTCACCTACTTTGACTTCTTCATTGGTTGAGGTCACACCTGCTTCTGTGGAGACATCTTGGGCTACACCTACTTCACCTTCAGAGATTGCATTCATTCGGCCTCTTCCCTCTCACTTCTTTCAGGAGATGCATTATTATTGGAGCTACTTCATTTTGGGGGGGCTATGTGGTTCATTCTGGGGGGGCTATGTGGCCTCTTTCTTCTCTCTTTTTGGGGGGTTCTTTCATGTATCTTTGTGATGGATGGTGTCCTTGGGGGGTCTTATGGAGTCCTCCATATTTCATCACTTAGTTTATTGTATTCTATTTTGGGGAGGAGTTTTGTTCCCATGTGGTTTTCTCCTTTACCCCGTTTGATTTAGTTTGCATTGCATTTGTAAATGAGTCCCTGATCTAGCCTTGTTGCCGTGACTCATCTCTTGCATAAAAATTTTCTTCTCCCTAAGTTGCACTTATGGGGGGGTGTTGGTGTAATTAATTATTTAATTACACTTTAGCATAAGTTTACTTAGGCATATTTTATTTCCTAGGTTATTTCTTATCCTTATCTAGTTGAGCTGTCTTTTTGCTCAAGATAAGATTAGGGTTGTGCATGATTTCCTTTTTGAAGGCTTTTGTATTATTTGTAAAACAATTACTTTCAATAATCATTATTCTATTTTTTTGCTTGCACATATTGGCTCTGAGGGTTTACAGAACATCTCTTCTTTTTTGTTCTGAATATCTGTTGCATGTGATAGGTGATTGTATGCAGGTGATTCTTGGGTACTGTGAAGTTGGTTTTTCAACTTCTACAGAGATTTCTTAGGAGGAGGAGGAAGCAAATGTAATGGAAAATCAAGAAGGGCTCGAGAATACCAACAAAGAGGTAATTAAAGCTGAGGAGGATGAGAATGGGAGATTTAAAAGACTAGAGGAGAGGATGCAAATTCTATAGCAGAAGATACTTGAGAAGGCGAGGGACAACAAACTCCAAGCCCTGGAAAATCTGATTAATGGAATAATAGAGGAAAGATTGAAGGCTCTAGAGAAAGGTATGCAAGGAAAAGGAAATGTTCACATAATTCAAACTCTTGATGCAGCAGTTAAGAATGTGTGCATGGTGGTTGATGTTGTGATGAAGAAAGTTGTTATGGCTACTATCTCTGGGATGGGAAAAATAAAAAAGTAGCAAAAGAAGAAAGCAACAGGTGATGGTGAGGACGTCTTAGCTTGTAAGATGGAGTTGAAGGAAACAATACATGACACTATTGAAGGTCTGGTCAAAGTTTGGAAGCTGATTGAGGATGCATAACCTGGATGCTTTGTTGTGCTAGTTTCTTTTGTTTTTTGATGTTTATTTCTACTATGTTTAATAGGACTGTTGCTACTAGTTATGGCCATGGGTGCTTGAACTTAAATTTCTATAATGCTCTATATATTTTAAGTAAGAACATTATGATAGATGTTTATATGTACTGTATATGGATAGGGAAGGATGCTATTGATGATAGTTTTTGGTTTTTTGATTTGTATGATATAACTGATATGTTTGATAAAAAAGGGATTGGTTAAGAATTTTGTTGGGGGGAGTGGTAAGTTAGGTGGGCTTCCTACTTTTTTCTATTTCTCACCACCTACTGTTCTTTTCATCATACTTTCTATTTGGGTCAGGGCCCTTTTCCCTGCTTAATCAATCAAAAACAAATATTGTTTATGCTTCCAAAATTCCCAACACTTCATCAATGTGTTGTAGGTGCTCCTCCCACATCTTGTTGTAGATAAAATATCATCAAATATGAACACAATGAGCTTACTTAGTTTCTTAAAAAAAATATTCATGCATAATTGGAAGGTTATTGGAGTATTTTTCACAATAAAATGGTATGAACAAAAAATCATAGTGCTTTTAGTGACAAAAAAATTATCTTATGAATATCCTTCTTGAGGACCTTGATTAAATGGTAGCTTTATCTAAGATCGATCTTTGAGAAATAGAGTACTCCATGAAGCTCATTTATCAATTCATTGATCTAGGGAATGGGGTATTATCTCTCAATAGTTTTATCACTCAATTCCCTATAGTCAATGCACATTTAGATTGTGCCATCTTTCTTCTTCACAAAAATTGCCACCAAGTAAGAAAAGGGACTTGAACTAGGTATAATATGCCCCATTTCTAGCAATTCCTTAATTTCCTTTTTGATTTCCTCCTTATGTATCCTAGGGTGGTGGTAGGAAGTAGTGTTGATGAGCTTAAAAACCTCCTTGAACTCAATGACATGCTCAAAGCCTCTATTCAATGGTCTTCTCAGAGGAATGATACTAAACACTTTACTTTACTTTTCTTATCTAATATTCTTTGCACATCCATATGATGTTCCTTCTTTCCTTTGGTGCGTTTTTGATAGTCATAAAACACCATGTTTCCCTTGAGAGATTTGATTAATACTTTGATGAAGAGAATATTTAATCTTCTCTTTGTGATGTATGGCACCATTAACGAAAACTAAACTAAATATTTATCACATATTTCTCAATTGAAGAACATTATTCAAGCTAGTTCAAATATTTTAAATACACTTCAAGATACTTCCAGTTAAACCTCTCAATAGATTTTCTTAGAATTCATCACATGAGGTGATGGATCTATGACCTTGAGTGATCAAATTGTGGTACTACTACTAATGTGAAACACCCTTTAAATGTAATGTGGAAAACTTGATTTCTTCATCTTTTGTCATCGGTTTGATAGATAAGTATGTGTTTCGCTTATGTGCCCATACATGATATGAGAATCTACTAGATCCATCATAGGGAGAGAGTGTCAACTTCCCCAAATATTGTTACATGTCTGTCTAAAAGGATTATGTCCATGGATCAAGTTTGTAACCATTATGGGAATTCTTCATGTTCATATTATTTAAGAATAACATTTCACTTTGGATATCCTCAAGAAGATAACTATATTCTTCATGAAAAGCTATAATATAATCAAATAGTGAGTTATGAGCTTCACGCTCTAGGGCCTCCACTTCCTTATTAAGAAAGGTAGGTTAGGTGGGTCTTGTATATAAAATTGGAATAGTCCTTTATGTGTGGCTTTAAGTTTCATTAGCAAAATTACCCTCATAAGCGCTTGATTCACCCATTAGTTTAGGAATATTAATGTTATTGTACATTTTGTAAAGTAATTATGTCATCATTTCAATAATCATATCAAAATTCCTTTCATATTGAACCTTATGTTTTTTTGTGTTTTTTCTCCTTTCTCTTCCTATCATATTGTTATGCCCTATTTATTTTGAAGGAGATGACTTAGTCTTTGAACTCTAAATGATTGGCTTTGTTTCCTAATCTTTCTCAAGTGATATATTGATCCTCTATTATTATACTATATAAAACTAAAAAATTCAAGGTTGAATTTTGAACACACAGGTTGGAAAGATGAGTATCTTTGACACATTGTAATGTCTTGAGCCAAAAATAAGTGAAAATCCAATTCTTAAGCTTTCAAAAACCTTATTATTTGGATAAAAACACTATCAAATTTTAGCATTAAGGTGCCATCTACCTTGTAAATTCTGTCATGTTGCATGGTTCCAACATCCTTGGAAAGGTTCTTTAGGCACTTAGCGTGTATTGGGAAAATATATTTTAATATTAATTCTCACCATTGTTTGTATTACATTCATAAGGGGTGATGGGTTCCACTAGCAATGATAAAGGTGACTTGTGGACATAAATATTTAATATTATTTTCTCCAAATGTGGATGCCTAGAATGGGATAATAAAAGACAAGGAAAGGATAATTGAGTGATTGTTGGTATTCTCCAAGTGGGATCTTAGAAAGAGGCAACAAGTGTCTCTTGGTATTCCATCATTTATTGTATGTAATGTAATATTTATTTTCCATTTTTGGGCACCCAAATTGGAGGAAAAGTATTGGAGCCAAAACCAGTGTCTTATATTTTTAGGAGTTAATATAAGGGTTGGGAACATTTGGAATGAAGGGTCATCTTTGGGATCCATGTTTGGGGCTTAATATGTCTTCATAATTCTATAAAATAATCCTCTTGGATGTGGAAAATATGAGCAATAGTTGAATGTAGAGTTTCATGGTAGGAACAAGGACATGTTGAGGAATAAAGAGGTTGTTCAAAGGTGCATAGGTGTTTCCATGGTGGAGGAAAAAAGGAAAATGAAATTATTTGTATCGTAATCTCATTATTTGAAGATAATGCATACTTGGCCTCTCTTCTTGGTGGAGCTTTTTTCCTGCAAGGGTTTCTCTATGTAAATATGGTGTTATGTGATTATCTTGTGTTATTGATTTGTGCCTCATTTTTGTTATATTAGGTGATGTTATTATTTATGTATTTCTATTATAAGTTCAGATAAGGTAGTTTTTATATGCATGCTATGTTGCTTGTTTTTGGCATCACAAAGAAGATAGATCTAATCATGGTAATTCCATATTAAGGCAACATGATTTCATATTTGCATATAAGTTTTAGATTTTCATGTTGTTCTAGTATAAGAATTGCATCCCATCCACTTATGTCATATTTTAATAGAGATTAAATTTCCTAATAATTGTTATTAGATCTTGTTTATCTCTTATCATTTGGTATTAGAGCTAAAGGTGATTTTGGTTTTGGGTATTCCTTCAGTTTTGATTTATTAGCTTTGCAAGCTTGTGGGAATTTGTTAGAAGGAATTAATGGTTGTTGGAATGCTTGTGGGAGTGCAATGAATTTTATATGAGTCAACTTTATTTTTTAGATTTATGAGATTGGAAGTCATGGATATTGTCAATGTGATCTATGTTGGGCATTGCAAGTTCATGATTATGGATCTTTATCGAGTTGGTTATGCTTTGGTAAGTTGGAGCTCTTGTTTGAAAATACATGTGTATCCTATTATTTGGTGGTTTTGTTCCTTTATCTTGTGTTCATGTGCAATGAGAAGGTGTTCATCCTAGATGGGTAGAGACATCTTGGACACATAGAGAAACACGCTTGATTTGGACTACAAAATGGAGTGCTTATGTTGGCTTCATGGTTTCAACCCTCAATTACAGGAAATAATTGGAAGATAAGCTGCTAACCTCCTTGTGAGTTGTAGAACTAATATGTTTCATGTTATAAGCTCAAGGAAAACTTATTTTTCCTATTGGGTTGTAGTCTACTCTTGTTTTCAGTAGTGGGATTGTAGATCTATGCTTATTCCATTATTCAGATGTCATGTTTGATGTGAATGTTTGGATGTTTAAATGGATTTTAGATTTAAAGAGATATTTTTATATGTTTTACATTTTAACTAAAATATATGGTGTGTATATCTGTGATGAGACTGTATTCAAGATGTTTTGGATGAAGACAATTACAGATTTGCATGACTTCTTGGAGGATTGTTATTGATCTATAGTTACTCTTATGTGTGTTTGATTGGAAAAACAAATCTAGCATTGATCTTGGTGTTTGAGACTTAAAAATCCCCATGTTATACTTGATTATCTTTTTTTTTCATGATACTAATGTGGGGTTGAATTTATTTTTCAGTTATTTGAGATTGGAACATTGATTATATATTTCTCCTTTGAGATGTTGCATATGTGTAGATCTTGTAAAATTATTTGATGTTGATTCTATTTGGTAGGCTATATTCCTGGTCACCATTATTACATTGGTATGCTTATTGCAGTGAGAGATGGTTATTGGGAGTACTTGATATAGTTGTTTATTTGATTCTTTAGTAGTAGTTTATGGTGCATGAGAAACTTTGTTCACTTTTAGTAGTGTTGGCAATGATATTGGCCATGATGCCATGTATAAATTGGTAATAATTTTAGTGAGAGATTTATGTAGTTACATAATGTTTTATATCTTCTTTGTTTCAATATTTTGGTTCTAAGTTGTTGTTATAGTGTGTATTGAGCCATGGATAATATTTGATTAGAAGGTGGATGGTCTTTTACAATAGTTTTTGGTGTCACGAGGAGTTCTTTAATTCTGCCTTTATACAGTAGTTTGAGTTTCATGACATCTTTGGTTATATTGATAAAGGATGTGTGGCAATTATATTTTCTTAGTTTGGAGATTGTGGTTGTAATTTACCTTTTGGGATCTCATGTTGTTGAATTCTTTGATTGTGTTGGGGCCATGGAGAATCTTTAGTTAGGATATGGTTATCATGATTCTTGGAGATCTTGGTTATACAGTTCAGTGGGAGCTTTGGCAGTGATGTTGATTCATCATTTGATGATGGATGGTTATCTTCATGTGATCTCCTAGGATGTAATGCTAGATAATGATATCATGATATGTTCTTGATTCTATGGTTAGAATTTTGAAAATGTTCTTGTTTGTTATCTTTGGTTTTGAGTATTAATCATTTGCTTGGAGCTTCAATATTTTTCAGGGCTGAATTTGAAGTTGGTATGGACTAATTGGTGGATGCTCATGGATACTAGAGAGACTTGGATGAGGCTAAGAGGTCTATTATTTATGGGGTCGTATGTTGAGTTGGTTACTCTTTGATGAGGATTTTAGTAGGAAGACCTGTTATGCCTTGCATACACACCCCAACTTTTGCTTGGAAAAGTCGGGGACCCCCTCTTCTTTTCTTCTTTCTATTTTCTTTGTCTCTGTCGGATCCGGAACCAGAACAGAAACTTTTCCAAGGTTCCTGTTCTTGGTTCCGTCCCAGTCCCCGTTCCCCGCTTCATTCGGGTGTTGTCCCGTCTTGTTCTCCGTCCCTTTCTTTTCGTTTCATCTTGTCTTTCGTTGTGTTATTTGTTCGTTTTGTCGCGTCTTTTGTCGTTGCGTTGTTCGTTCGTTTTGGTTTTCGTCTTTTCGGTCTTCGTCTTTTTGTTGTTGTCTGTCCATCTTCGTTTTGTGTCATTCGCTTTGTTGTTTCACGTTGTCGTTTTAGTTTTTGTCGAGAAAATACAAAAAAATTGTAAAAGTTAGAAAATACAAAAAAATTGTAAAAGTTACAAAATACAAAAATTAGAATATGAGAAAATACAAAAAAAAAAAACAATAATAAAGAAATCAAGTGAATAAATCTTTTATTTTTAAAAAAGTGTTTCTTAATAATAAACTTGTTTGTATGTTTTTCTTTAAAAACATTTGAAAAGTTTTAAATTAAAATTTAAGAGATAAAATAAATAAAATAAATATTTTTATTTAAAAAAAGATTTATAAGGAAATCATAAAAACAAAAAAAAAAAAAAACTTTTAAAAGTAAGTAATATAATATTTTAAAATTGAAAATTTAAGGTGAATAAAGTTCATGGGCAGGTTTTACACCTGACTCTGCTCCTAAGCAAAAGGGGGTAAAATGTTAGTTTTAAATGAGAAAGCCCCCGAAAGAAATTCCAAGCACGACCCCACGTACTTTAATAATTCTAAAATTTAAACTGGCGGACTCGGGAAAAAGTCAGTTTTGGGCACCAAAAATATTGAAATGTTCAAGGTTCAAAATAATTCCGCCCCCACTCGAATGCAATTCCTAAAATGGTTCCGATCCCGCAGCTAGTGCGGGGCTGGAACCAAGGAGAATTTAGAAACTCAGAGGAAAAGGTCCACGTCCTAAATTCGTTCCCAGTCCGCTCCCGCACGGGAATAGCTTCGCTCCTGACAGCCATAGTGAAGATGTAAAGCTTCAATGACGGTCCTGATCCCACACCAGGCGTGGAAACAGGGGTAAATAAGATGTTCGACAAAGTGCCTTAAGGGAGAAGTCCTCTCATGGAGTGAAATGATTGTAGAGGATGTGCAAAGTGGATTGAAGAGGTAGGTTTCAAAAACATTCAACGCAAAATGCAATTTGCAGATGAAAAGCCAAATTCCACAACGTTACTAGTATTTGTCCCTTGCCCGTGCGAATATGAGAACTTCTGGACACAACATCGATATCTATAGATAATAAAGGAAGGGTTAATCGTGTTTGGTGTTGTAGTTGTAGCGACCCTGCTGGACATTCAAACAAAGTGAGGAAGCATCTGACAAGGAATTGGCGTTGTTTGAAGGAGAAGCGATGGACCCAGCGGAGGTGCTACAGCTGTTCAACAGAATGCCTCATATGAGATGCATCGTTTGCAGAATATGCACCAAGTAGAAGAAAAGTTGCGGCTGTGAACTCTTTGACAGAATGCCTGAAAGGGATGAAGTATCATGGAGCGACGTGATCAGATTTATGCCCAGAATGGGCTTGCTAAAGAGGCTAAGGGGCTCGTTTGTCTGATGAGAGAGTAAGTACAAGAGGATTCATGCTTGGTTTTTAAGGATTTTCCTGAGCGAAACTTGATCTCATCAAATGCCATGATTATTGGAATGATTTGCGCCAAATAATGAAGGTAGGGTACAATGAAAAATGAACTGTTTTACAAAACACCTCAAGAAAATGTGGAGGCCGATCAAGGAAAAAAATGGCCAACATAATGCCTCTCAATAGATGTCATCTTACAGGATGCAAGGTCGTGGAATTCACATAAAATGGGGGCTCTAGAAGAATTTTTGATATTGATCAAAGCATAGACAATGCATGTGAACTTTTAGATAGAATGCCTCAAAGAGCGACACCACCCCATGCATGTAATGGAATGCATAGCAAGGCGCACAAACTATTTTACAGAGTGCCTAAGGTGATGTCCTATCGTGGCATGCCATGATCACAGGATCCTCACAAAATGAATTTTGTTGAGAAGGCTTCCACAAAATGAAACTGCGCAGGAAAATAAGAAAGCAGAGACAACATCACAATTGTTTGACAGAAGGCCTCAACGGGAAAGGTATGAAAATAGGGAAGCATAGACAAGGCCAGTAAACTACTCGACAGGATGCCTTTAAAGAGATGTTATCTCATCGAATGCCATGATTGCTGGAAGATATACAGACATGCGTACAAAATAGGGAAGCATAAACAGGGCACATAAACTGTTTGGAAGTTTGGCTCAAAGAAATCTCATCTCATGAAATAGAATGATTGCAGATCATGGATGATGCGCGAACTACATGGCAGAATCCCTCAAAAGTGGTGGTCTCATGAAACGCCTTGTTTTCTGAGCATTGACGTTTGCAAGATGGATGAGCATCAACCAGCGTAAACTATTTGACAGTATGCCTCAATGCAATGTTAAGAGGGGTATCCCTGGGATTGATTGTTAAATCAATTTTGGAACTCCCAGGCACATACAGTTGGCAGAGAATTTAGGGTACGAGAATTCCTCAAGATCTGAGATTGAAGGAGTATTGGCCATTTAGGAGGTAGATAACATGCTCGACATAGGGTTTGAGTACCAGATTTTCAAATGGTTGAAACAATGGATATGCCATTTATTGGTGAACAAGGCAAGCATTGCTGATCAGTGTAACGTTTCCAAGGAAAGTCTAGAGATTTCAGATTTTCTTTCAGATTATCTCTTGGATTCAGTACAGATCTAATATCCAAAAGGATTGGATGCGAATGGGGCCAACATCAAATGATACATAACATTATTTTTTAATGTTGTTTATTGAAAATAACATTAATTTAAGGATTTTGTTATTGTTTCAATTATGGAATGTAAAAGTTCATTGTATTTTATATTCCATTGAAATAATCTGAAATGTTATTTAATTGATTAAATTTATTAATTTTAATTAACGCTTTTAAATGTCTTGCATGAACTTTTGTGGACAGAGGGATAATAAATCAAAGTTGATTTGCAAAACTCACGTGTAGCTGAGGAAGATTCTGAAAAGATGATCAAACTGAAGTAAACTGGAGACTTAGTGAGCCCACTTGAGTTTATTTCTGGGAAAGATATTTTTGTTCATTGTGCAAAAGGGTAACTCAAAGTCAGATTGGAAACTGCAGTTGTAACTGAGGATAGACCAGAGAGTGGAGTTTGAAACTAGAATCAGCTGAAACCAAACTGAGAGCTGAAACATAAAGTGATCTTTCTGATTGAATTGTGTGCACAAAAAGCTACAGCTTTTTGATGTCTAAGTTTGAGGAGGAAATTATGGAATTGAGCTACAAATTTTCAAATCAAGCTCATTATAAAGGGTTGGTTAGACACTTAGGAAAATAAGTTAGAAGTTTTATAGCTTAGCAGATTAGAAGTTTCACAGTAGGATAGGTAATGTATTTTTCTGCAATTCTTAGTTGAGATGGAGGTAATCTGAAGATATGGGTTTCTGTACACTGGTGATTTTTCCAGACTTGTAAATGTTGCTTATTTGTTTCATTGACAGTAGAAGCAGCCAGGCTCAAACTTGCTTTACATTATGCTCTGGAATGATGTTTGTTTTATTAGTCATTTGATTTGGAAAGTTTTCAAGGAATGGAATTCTGTCTTGTCTTTTGTTCGAATTGTGGTTTGAAATATGATATTAATATTTGCACTGTGAATGAATAGCTGTGTATGGATTACAGGTTGATTTATTTTGCAGTTCTAGTTTATGGATTCCTTGGAAAGCAACAGGTCTGATTAGTTGAATGAATCAACATTCTTCTTTCTCTTGCGTCCCTGATCTATCTTTTTCCTTTTCTTTATACCCCCCTGTTAGAGTAAGTTTAAATAAGAATTCGATCTCACGACAATCAAGATGCTCAATAACCAGCAGGCCCCTTGAACATTACAATTACATTGACCATTGAGCAATATCAACATAGTTGAGAACCAACTACCAGGACCTTGGGAGTTAGATTACTGTATGTTGTCTTTCTTTTTCAGGAGAAATAGAATAGAGATATTCTGTTTAAATGTTGCTGTGCTATTTTGACCATCAACAAGACCGAAGAGCATACACTTGGTTATGGATGTGAATCCGTTATGGACATGAAGAGAAGATTGTCATTACTTGGTGTTGTGTGTACAATATAATATTGTATCCTACTCTTGGTATTTCTTACTTGATTTTTAGGTGCATTCTTTATTTTGTATAGGTGAATGATCTAAGAGGTATTTCTTATTTGATTTTTAGGTGCATTCTTTATTTTGTATCTTTTCTTATCATATGAGTTAATCTTGAATATAAACATTTTGAATACTTGTTAAGAAGATGTATGGTTTATGAAATTCCATTGTTCTCCTTTTTTTGGTCTTGAGCTATGGATCTAGTTCTAAGGACTTATTAGGAGAGGTACAAGAAATAGTTTGTGCCTTTGGGAATATTCTGTTTGTTGTGGGAATGATTGATTTGTTTGGTCTACCTTCAGTATGAGACGTTTACATCTATTGCTTCCATGTTTTAATTTGATTTTAATGTTAGATGTTGATATCCTTTCAATTTGGGAATAGTGAAGGAGATCTTACATTACACAACTTGGTACATGTTTGTGTGGAACAAGGATATGGTTTGATTTGTAGGTTCTCTCTTTGGTCATGGTATTCTTCTTGGATGTTTTTATTCACATGGTTGAGTGTGAAGAACTTGGGAGAGCTATGGAGACTAGTGATGAGAGAGGTATTGCAACATATTTGTTTTGTAGGATTTGCATATCATTGTATATTTTTTTAACACTATGTAATAGAGGAATTAGCCACATCCTAGATGTGAAGTACTATAAGTAGACTTGGTATACATTGATCTATTTTCAGATTTGACATTACTTATACAATGGGAATTTTTGGATATATGTTTGGTTGTCTTATTTGATATCCTGATTTGCTAGTTACTAATGTGATTATGAGTTTGCATGTTTCATTATATTTGGATCTATGAGTTATGTAGTTGTATGGGTCGATCACCCATTTGATTGTAATGGGATGACTCAAATGTGTAATTTTTTTATCCACAAGAATTTTAAGTGTTAATGTAGACTTTTTTGTCTTGTTTATGGTCATTTTCATTGGTATGTTGCATTAAGAAAAGAGGATGGATATATAAAGGATTGATTGCAGATTTTGGGTTGGTATATTGATGGCATGAAGATCTATCCATGATTTGTATACCTTGGTTTGAGGTATGATTAGCTTGGATAAGTCATAATTTTTTGTAGTTTCTATTCCAACTAGTATGAGTACGACAACTAATAAGATCCTTTGTCATCATTTGAATTTGATACTTGTATTCATATAAATATCGGTGCAAGTTTTAGTGATAGTCAATATGTTTCACCTTGACATGTTCCTTTTCTTCCATAGGTGGCATGTTGGAGGATATAATGAGTTTTTTTCTTGGTGGTGGTTATCATGGTTGCTTTTGTAGGTATCTTATTGGAGCATGAGAGTATGGTGAAGATTCAAATGATACATGTTTGGATAAGGGATATTTTTACCTTGTTTTTGATTCCTATGGGTGTATTTATAATGTATGATGTCAAGTGGGAGAATTTTAGGATTAAGGTGCCATATACCTTATAAATATTATGCCATATTACATGGTTCCAACATCCTTGGAAAGTGTCCCTAGGAACTTAGGGTGTATTGGGAAAATGTTTTGTAATATTAATTCTCACCATTGTTTGTATTACATTCATAAGAGGTGACGGGTTCCATTAGTAGTGGTAAAGGTGACTTCTAGAGATAAATATTTAATATTGTTTTCCCCACATGTGGATGCTTAGAATGGGATAATAAAAGATAAGGAAAAGGATAAATGAGAGACTGGTGGTATTCTCCAAGAGGGAGCTTGGAAAGAGGAAACATGTGTCTCTTGGTATTTCATCATTTATTGCATTTAATGTAATGTTTATCTTCCATGTTTGGGTGTCCAAGTTGGAGGGAAAGTATTGGAGCCAAAATTGGTGTCCTTTCACATTTTGAGGAGGTAATCCATGGGTTGGGGACATTTGGAATGAAGGGTAATATTTGGGATCCATGTTTGGGGATTAAGATGTCTTCACATCTATAAAATCAGCCTCTTAGATGTAGAAAATATGAGAAATTTTTTAATTTAGAGTTTCATTGTAGGAACAAGGACAGGTTGAGGCATAAAAAGCTTGCTCACATATGCATACTTGGCCTCTCTTCTTGGTGGAGTTTTTTTTCAAAGGTTTCTCCATGTAAAACTTGTGTTATGTGATTCTCTTATGTTGCTGATTTGTGCATCATTGCTTCTTTTTTATGGTGATGTTATTCTTTATATATTGTTGTTATGCGTTCACATAAAGTAGTATTTATAAGCATGTTATGTTGGTTATTTTTGGCTTCATAAAGAAGATGGATCTAATCATAGTAATTCCATATTAAGGCAACTTAATTTCATATTTACATATAATTGTCAAATTTTCATGTTGTTGTAGTCCAAGCCTTGTATCTCATCCATTAAAGTCATATTTGGATAAATATTGAATTTCATAACAATTATTATTAGAGCCTATTTATTTCTCATCATCAAATAGATCTTAGAAAAATCATACTTAATTTACTATTTATACATTAACAAAATAAATAAATTTCATACAACAATAACACACATATCTCTTGATTTTATTTTATAATGAATAAAACATAATAGATACAATTCCTGATCTCTTTCTTGTTACATCAATGGTTGGATTACATTCAAATAGTTTTATAGCAAAATATAATTACAACAATAATTCATACCAACAACAATGAAAAATCATATCAATATAATGCAGTTCGAATATGCACCCAACAAAGCTCAATCATGAACTCTATATGAGATTGCCCTCCAAAATCACTAGGGTTTTCATGCTAAGATTCCTACACTTGAAAAAAAGTGCTCAAATAAATTTGAAAATAATTTTTTAAAAATGAAAATAAATAGTTTTTATATCCTTCACAAACAAAACAAGTTGGCCACAAAGAACACCCATAACTTGAAATTTGAATACTCATCATGGGTGGGAATTATTTCACTTTAAAATTTATGGAACAAAAAAAAACTATTGGAAATAAGAGGACACATGATAAGAATTTAGGAGGTTAATACTAACATAACCAAAATTATTGGGGATGAAGGATTGGCCATATAATGCCCCAAGCCACACACCTAGACCATGATTTGATCGAACAACCTTTTTTTGAAATAACAATACCAACAACCACATGTTGCACTACACACAAGTGCCACATTAAAAACCATGACACAAGGACTCTAACAACATGAAACCTAACAACTACTACAAGAAAGGTGAAACCAATATAAGACTTGTCAATCATGGGACAAATTCACCATGATGGACCTAAGAGAGAGTGGAGTGACACCCTAAATAAAAATTGAGTACTGAATCATGATGATGTTCTCTTGTGAACATAACGAAAATATAGGATGAGGGAATTATCAAATTAAAATCCCCACCAACACATACTTACAACCACTTACAACACTAAAGGAAAGTGACATAATACGAAACCATTAGGAGATATCACATCTTGACTAGATGACATGACCATCAAGTTTCTAAAACTAAATGCATAAAATGAATCCTAAGATAGATAAAACCCAACAAGGGGCCTCTAACTCATGGGTTAGACCCCTAAAAGAAAAGACAACCCTAAGAGGTACATGCCTCCCATGAAATTGAAACAATGATGGGTTGATCCAAGCAATGAAATGCTTCTCATTGAAAAATGTGTGATAAAAATCAAGTATGACACATTTCCATAATGTGAAAACATGGTAAGACTCAATAGGCCAAGGGGAATAAATTTTGTAAACAAAAATTTCCCTAAAAAATGGTTGAAATAACTCACTATCTAATAAAATAGGGGATAGTAGTGTGCTAGAGGACTATAGTGCACCAAAAGGACACTAACACCTAGGAAGGACACTAGCATGCTAGAGGGATACTAGCATGAGTTCAGTTTCCTACATATACAATGGAGTCCTATATTAGCATTGGAGTCCTAACCTAACACTTGAGTCCTAGGAATGGGTTGTAGTCCTTTCCCCATGTTGGTGTTCTGTACTTGAGTTGACATCCTCACTAGTGAGCTAATAAAAGCTTGTTTCTAGACCTCTATGACAAGAAAACAACTTAGGATAAACAAGAAAAAATATACAACACAAACCAAACTCTAAAATGATGAAAATGACTAAGACTGAAGTCAACACTAGCACCTAATCTCCAATCCACTAGCCCATGAAGGAGATGATTCCCAAGGGCTCGAGAGCCAAAAAGAGTCTCCAAAAAAAAATAAAGAAACAAAGGATGAGGGGGAAGGTGTCCAACACATTTCATTCACACAAGATCCTGAGGAGAACCCAAAACTGAGACTTCAACAAGGTGGGCTATCACACCCAACATGCAAGAGGCACACAAAAGAAGCTAAAGATTTCAAGAATACCAAGATGCATGTTTTCTAATCATTATGCTCTTTTTTAATCCCAAAGAAAAATATTCTTTAGTTAATTTAAACCAACATCACGAAAAGGATAAATACACATGGTAAATGTAATATAATATCAATATCACTAATGTGGTCAGTTTACAATCCTTCAAGTTAGGAGGTTCCAATGATTTATTATAGTTAGATAGGAGGACTAAAATATTTTATAAAATATAATTTTGCAAGATTAAAGATAACAATACAATAGTGTAACTTGAAATTTTTTCTAAACTTGAACTTTATTTTGGAGCTCTCTAGATGGGTCCTCTAAACCCTAATGGTGGTTCCATACCACCCTACCATGTTGTACCCTTAGGTCCACCCCATTGTGCTAGGAGATCATTGCAAGTGCCACAAGCACATTCACACCAAACATGGGAGTAAGGATCACACACATTCCAATCATATTTCATATAAAAAATGTATGAACAACATACAATAATCACTCAACCAAGAATACAAGATGGCTAGGGATAGGCACACACTAGATGCAACACCTAACAACCATAAGAATGAGGTAACTAGTGAGAGGAAGGAGTTTCATCATGAATCATGAAGAGATGTATTATGGACCCAAGTATGTATGCCCATCGCAAGGAAAAGGGAGCACTTGAGTGAAATCCACCTCCCTAATCAAGCGTGGTATGCCCTTGGCTACTCATATCAAGCCCATGGAAGTGCTCAAGCTATGCCACTGACATAACCATACTAGTTAATTAATTACTCAATTTCCACTTGATTTATAACTATACAACCATTGTGGCCATGAAGTCACATCTAGACTTGGGACTTTGTGTAGAGCCACTCCTGCCTAACCCTAGACCTCAATCCTAGGATCTTCATGATCCAATTTGAACAAATGGGTATGACATAGAAAATGATGCATAAAGATGGAATAAAGTAATGAACATGATCTTAATGCAATCACAACAAAAATTTAAGGGGACATGAAATCCCACATTCTAATTCATCCAAATTAACTTTTAAAATTTAAGTTTTCTAATTTAATTTTCCATGAAAACCATAAAATTTCTTCAAGACTTCATTATGAAAGCTTGATTTCTTCATTTTTTATTGCTAACATTTTTGAAAAAAAAAAACTAACCCTTTTGATCCTATAATTAACAACTAATTCTTGAAATAAAATTCACATTTCGAGGATTTTGAGAAAATTTTACCATAGGAAGGGCACAAGTTGGGCATTTATAAAATTTATAATATAACTAAATTCTAATCTATTTGATTGAAATTCAACCTAAAAAGTAAGTCCTATGCCCACTTAGGGGTGAGAATGACATCTAAAACTAAAAAATAATGCAAGAAACAAAGAGTAGGAATATATTTACCTCTCATTTTGATTTCATCAAAAACTTGATTTCTTTAGTTTTATCCAAAATGAGGCTATGAAATTAAAAAAATAATACAATTACCTCTTGATATCAATTATCAATAATCCCATGGAATATGTAAGGTCATCCAATCCAAAAACAATCCCAATCCACTTGTTTTCAAATTTTCAAAGGGGAGGGTTTGAGAGCCAATTCTCCAAAAATATAGGAATGAAAAAGAAACTTTCTTTTTTGTTTATGCCTATTTTCTAGTTTCCTCTTTTTTTTTATTCACAATTTAGTTCTCGTTTTCCCCAAAATAGATTTCATGAAAAATAAAATGCTCAAACATTTCCTCTTTGCAAGAGCTAAATAAAATAATTAAATTAATTCCATAATTCATTTTCTAATGAAATAATTCCAATTTAACTACTAATTACACCCAATTAAAATATAATTCCTAATGCAATTAAAGTAACATCATCCTTTTTCCAATCTCACAAAAGTATTTAACCAATAAGAATGCAATTCATTCATCAAAACACATTTACCAAAAAATAAAAAAATAAAACTATTGAATTTAAACATGTAATTATGGGTAACTCACAATATAAATGGACTCCATAATTACCTCAGATTTATATCTAGTATTACATAGGATCACACATGATGTATACCTCATACTTTATTTGAGTACAATAGGGAACACCAGATGAATAAGGCCCAATGTAATATCTTTGAAATAACCATTGTTGGGGAATAACTTAGGCCTACAAAATTGGGTGGAAAAATACCTTGTATTTGCATCCTTAGAGTACACATCAAGCATACTTACTAAATATATAATAGTTAAAGTGGTGCACACATATCTAACGAGGCACAATATCACACACATCATATAAGAATGGAAATATGATCATCAATCAATCATCTAATATCTTAGAATACACAAACTACAATATTGAATCTAAATATCACAAGGCAAGGAACAAGTGGGAATTACACATGCCATAACACTAGAAACACACTATAGGTCAAGGTGTTGGGAATCAAACAACAATATGATAGTAAGGTAAAGTATACAAATCTAATAAGAACAAAGGTAGAGTAGAGTTGGAAGAAAATACATACTCAAGAAGGGAAAACACATAATATATGGAAGCAAGGAAGATACATAATAGATGAAAAAAGAAAGACACAAGCATAAAGTTACCATGTACAAAATTGGATCAACTAGGAAATTTAACATGACACAAGATCCCAAGTGTGGTTCCTAATCAAGAAAATATAATCCTCTTAATTAGTCACATCCCATTCAAGAATTCTAGATACCTATTGAAAGGAATATGGATTAGAGGCAACAACAATGAAAATGTGGAGACCCTTGAAACTATGAATGTGTCTACTTGGTGTCTAATGAGCCTCTAATCCAATCACCTACATATTTCAGTATTTGTTGAGACCAAAGAAGAGTTGAAGTCAGAATTTGGAGAAGAATAATTTATTTTTGAATTATTACTAAGAGAGGAAGGAGGTGAATCCTCATCATCACTCTCAACATTTGAAGTGGAGGAAGAATAATTATCATCATAAGGAATCTACTCAACTGGATCTGAATCCTTAGAAGACCTATCATCTATCCCAAGTGACTCTAATGTGAGTGTAGAAGGAGGCTGAGAAGTGATAAAAGTGGAACTTGAAGAGTCCTCAAAACGAACAATTCTCTCAATGAACATCTCATGTGTAGTAGGGTGGAGAAATTGATAACCTTTGAAACCATTTCAATAACCTACAAATATGAAAGGATTACTATTGCAAAGTGTTGCCCTTGGTCTCCTCGGTATGGGCCAGTGTGGCACTTGGGATCTCAAGACAAACAAAAACTCGGAAGTGCTTAGATATTGATTTTTTATTGCTTTTATCTTCAAAAGAAGTGAATCCCTTTAAGGCTTGATGAAGAATACAATTTTAGATATAACAAGCATGATTTATGGCTTGTGCTCAATACTAAGGTGTGAGAGATCTAGAGTGTACCATGTAATTTGTGATTTTCTTCAAAGATTTATTCTTTCATTTTTCCACACCATTCTATTGAGGATTATATGAAATTGTGCATTCCAAATCAATCCCTCATGTAGTGAAAAACTACCCAAAATGATGGATGACTTACCACCATTATCAATGAACAAAACCTCTACCCAAAATGATGGTTGACTTACTACCATAATCAATGAACAAAACCTTGATGGTTTCTCCTAATTATTTGTCATGAACCCTTCTTTGGTACATTAAAACCCCTTTCATTAAGCTAGGATATAATTAAATTATAAATTATAAGTTAAGGGTGTGTATTATTTAATCAATTTAATAAGAAAGAAAAAAATATAAAATAAAGAAATAAATAGTATAAAATAAACTAAACATTATTAAATAAAATAATAATTATCAATTAATTAATTTTCATTGCAAATAATATTTGTATCCTTATTAAATTTAAATAAATACTTTAGACACTAGTTAAATAATTAGGTAAGTGATAATTAGATTTGTTAAGGGGAGTTAGATTGAGATAATTGTTTAGTTAAGTGATTTATGACTTGAGTTAACTAAATTTTGTTTTTGATATAATAAGCAAAATTTACAGCGCATTGCACCTTAACACAAAAGGTCACAAGGGCAAAAAGTTCAAAGCAAAAAAAAAAAAAAACTAGCATCATAGTCACAAACTAGAACAGAGACACCAAACTAAC
Organism: Sequoia sempervirens; assembly: GCA_007258455.2. Taxonomy (NCBI): domain Eukaryota; kingdom Viridiplantae; phylum Streptophyta; class Pinopsida; order Cupressales; family Cupressaceae; genus Sequoia; species Sequoia sempervirens. The sequence goes on along the minus strand of VDFB02341046.1, from coordinate 60,267 downwards.
AATAAAATTACAACATATTAGGAACCTGAGAAAACAACAAACAAAACCCCACAAGAACCCCTACTTGGGTATATTCTCCCATTCCTCCACGAGTAATTTGAAACAACAAACTAAACTTTTTAATTTCAATAAGTTATTTGATTGATTTTTTAATTTGAGTTAATTAAAGAGTTGCATGAAAAAAATCAAAAGTTAAATAAAAGTTGAATTATCTTAATTTATTGTTAGCTAAAAATTAACACATAAATTGTATGAAAATATATCTTCTTAATTATAATATATTTTTTCTTAACCAATTAAGGAGACAAAGAGGAAGATAACTCTACCTTTGTCTCACTTGACTTCTAAGCCAAGTCCCTTGATTTATTAGTTATGTGAAGAGATTATTATATTATATTTTAAATTTAAATGTTCTCCACCAGTTAAAAGAATTAATTGGTTGAGATTACTCCTCAATTCAATTAAATGAAATTTCAAAATAATTTTCTCAATAAAAATAGAGGAAGAAATAAAAGATTATAAAGTATTGAGTAGGTTATCCAAAGCATAGAAGTAGGAGAACCAAAGTTAGAAGATCAATATAAGCTTTAAAAAAGAGGAAATTATGTTTTCCAAGTAAGTGGTTTATTATTTATTAATCATTTAAAAAATATTTTCAAGTGAACAAACCATTAAAGATGAAACATTGAATTTTATGGTTCAATTAATAAAATTGAACCTTTGTATATTGGAAAAGATATTAAATTTTGAACAAGGAAGAAACTACATAAATAAAAATAGATAATATTCTTTTAGTCAATTGAGTTGATTGAGCTACTTTTAGTTTTGTGTAATTCTCAAAATCAAAATTTTGTTGTTCTCTTAATTATATTATGTAATGTTCTTGATTGTATTAAATTGTATAGACAAATATACATAAATGGATGCAAGGCTTCAACTTGGAAAATTATGTGCCCTAACTACCTTACTGGATCTGGTTGTATAATTTATCGCTAGAATTCTAGTTTGAGGAATGTTTAACAAAAATCAAGAGAACCCTAGGAGTTCTAATCGATCTAGATAATAAAATTTGGAGAATGACTCATACATTATGCCAGACTCAAAATTGCAGTGATAAAAGAGCTTCAAAGGAAATCATACTTATGACGGGAAGCATGAAACAAACACAATCAATAGAAATAGAAGAAGAAAATTACTTTTTCCTTAATATCCATAGAAGGAATCATGCTACCAATGGGTGTAATCGCCATCCAAAAAATTTAAAAGGAATCAATGAAAATTGAATTAGTAAAAGAAAGAAAAAATCAACAAGGAAATACTCCTAAGCAATGCCCTCTCCCAATATCACAAAAGTTATCCCTAGAAAAATAGGCAACTCCTTTGACCGAGACAAGAAGATTGGAACAAGATGCTCACACCTCCTTAATAAATAAGGCTAAGGAAATTACAAGAAATGCTCTCTTCAATCACAAGATTTCTAGCCGCCCATCAGTAGAATTCAAATGGTCCATCGATGAATCAAGGGAAGAAAATGAATTAGGAATACTAAACACTCAAACATTTGATCAATCAACCTCCAAAATCCTTAGGCTAAACCTCAAAGTAAATAAGTTGAAGGGAATGAAGCTGAATTCTATTTGTAGGGAAAAAGATGCAGCAACAAAATGTCAAATAACAATTATCAAATTTATGACTACAAAGGGAGGAAATCCCTCCCTTAGGGAACAATGAAGATGACAACATGGAATGTTAGGGACCTCAACATCCCTAAAAAATGATGATTATTAAAGCATCACTTTTAGATCACAAACTTAGATATTTTTCTCATACAAAGAATCAAATTCATAACTGAGCAAGGCAAGTCTTTCTTAAATCAATGTTATGGGTGGGATGGTAGATTTGTCTTTGCAGAAGGGGCATATGGAGGAATAGGTATTATATAGAGATCATAGCGATTCTTAGTAGATGAACTACATGAAACAAAGTCATGGCTAGCTCTTCGACTCAATCACATTAGATCAAACATGTCATTTGTTCTCACAAATGTATATGATTCAACAAAGGCTGAAGATAAAAGAAAGGTATGGTCATAAATCACCTTCATCTCTATTTTTTAATAAGAATGAAATCATTATATTGTGGGGATTTCAACTCAATTTTAATTCCAACTAAAAATAAATGAGGCATAATTCACATAGATCAAATATAGTAAGACTTTAGATCGTTTGTTAGTAATAATAATCTGATTGATTTGCCACCCAAAAATGGTGAATTCACTGGGACAAACTAAAGGAAAGGCTTCACCAACATTACTAAACCCCTTGAAAAATTTCTTGTATCCTCAAATTGGCATCAATAACCCATAACAATAGATTCCATGACTCTTCTAATCTCAAGATTTGAACACTTCCAGTAACATTGAACCTAGAAAATGATAACTCTCTTGATTGATGTCTATTCAAATTTGAAAAAATGTGGTTGAGAAATGAATCCCTAAAAGGAATTTTGGAAGAATGGTGGACTTAGGTAGATGTTCCCAAAGGCACATAAATGTTCCAATTTGAAAATAAGATGATAATAATCAAACAAAGGCTAAGAGAATGGAACACAAATTGCTTCAAAAAATGTAAAAACCCCACTTAGTTTTGCATGAAATTTTATGATTTTCTTTGTTTGACATATGAGGACATTTTTTCAAACAAATGGAAAGTTTTCAGGTTTGAGATGTTTTAGTGGTTTAAAGCATGGAAGAAATATACATTGATTCACAATGAACATAATCAACATTGCATGATTTCAACTTACAAGTCCATAATTATTTCAAATGAGTACAAAATCCTCATAGCTATATTTTTAAGTATTAACAAGGAACATAAACATAAACTCAGACAAACATATTGTAGGTATAATGTCCATGTACCATTTTTGCAAGTTACATATACTTAGTTGCCCAACTATTGAGCCACGACTTGCATAGATGAATATAGTTTATGGTGTTTGGTGTTGCAACCAATTGTTTGCAAATATGGATGGCTAGGAACTTCCTTCACACCTACAATTCCCATGTAGCAACTACCATTAACCAACAATAGTAATAAGGGGATGTTTTGGGGTTTAAGGAAAACCCGTGCCTTCTTGTAGCTTTCAAAGCTTGTCCAAAGGCCACAACTGAGGTAAAATAGAAGTGCCTCCTTCATATAATATGCACAAAACCTTTTAATGTATGACGTTTGACTATATAGGAAACACAGGTGAATGGTGTAAGGTAAAAGTCATCCCAATAAATGCAGTAAACTCATGTTCTACCAACAAGTAAACCCTTCAATTTTCATGCCTAGGTCAAGGAAGGAGAAATAACATTCACTCAGGTCTAGTATTTGTAGTGATAGGATTCTCCAACCCTCACGTCCATTCTCATATGCACTCAAAACTTTATCAATAATAAAAATTCTTTAGCTTATTCGACCAACAACAAGAATTCTTCAAAACCAAAATGTGCAACAATTTAACAGTCCTCCAATTTGAGCCAAATGATAAGTGCTAAACCCCAAATTTTTCTCTGTAGGAGACTCACAAATTTTCCATTTATCGTACCTATGAAAGACTTGTATGATATTCTCCACAAAACCAACTAGAGTGGAATATTTTCCCACCAAAACCAGTTGCTCTAGGTTTTTCGTTCCCCAAAGTCAAGAACTCCAGAAAGCTCCTCAAATTGTCAATTAGAGAAAATAAGCAAGCATAGTATAAATGAGCACCAATTCCACTTTTTATTCACTTTCCTTTTTCCCACTCATTAAAATAAATAATGTGAATTTATAAAGTTACTTTTTAAATATTTCCCAGTCACTTTATAACACCTTTTAATTAATTATTTAACATTACCATATAATTGTACTTTTTCCTGCTACATAACATTAAATAATTAAATAAATCAATTCCCTTTTCCTGACTATAGCCTATGGGAATTAAATAGGCTAATAAGTCCACCTAGAGCGATCATTAAGAAGAGGAAATTACAGTCCTCCCTTCCCGAGATTGCTTTCCCTCAAGCAACTACAAATTGGGATGCTGCAAAATCTACTCCCCTTCCCACATAGCATCCTCCACCGGCAAGTCTCTCCACCTAATCAAATATTCTTTGATCATTTTGCTCCTTAGTCTCCTCTCCCTGACATCAAAGATCTCATCAAGAACCAAAAATAGTTGCCCCTCATCATCCAATGGAGGTAACTTTTCTGATGAAGTAACTTGCTACCCCAGTGCCTTTTTGAGGCATGATACTCAAAAAATATATCGTCGGGAAACTCCAAATCGTAAGCTACTTCCCCCACATGCTTGATTATCTTGTAAGGGCTACAAAAATGTGGTTTCAACTTCTTTGCACCACTTCTATTTAGTGAAGACTATCTATAGGGTTGCAACCTCAAGAAGACCAAGTCTCCTACCTCAAAACTATGCTCAACCCTATGCCTATCTACACAAGTCTTATGATGATTCTGTGCCACTTGTAAATTATCCTTAAGAGCCTTAAGAATATCTTGGCTCTTCTATATCCAGTCTTTGAATTTGGGAGCCCTACTATCCCCAAATGCTAAATTGACAAAATAAGGTGCATCATAACCATACAATGCACAAAATTATGCCATGCTAATTGACATATGCTAAGTGGTGTTGTAACAATGCTCTCCTAGATGCAAACACTTGATCCATGCCTTCTGTTGACCCGAGACATAGTTATGTAAGTACCCTTCAACCCATTTATTCACTATCTCTGTTTGACCATTGGTCTGAGGGTTGTAACTCGTACTAGGAGTCAACTCTATGCCAACAAGTCTGAACAACTCCTACCAGAATGCACTAAGAAACCTATTTTCCTTGTCATTTAAAATGTACTTAAGAAAATCGTGGAGTCTAAAAACCTCCCTCAAAAATAACTCTGCCACTTGCGGTGTCTTGTACTCTAAAGAGATCATAGAGAAGTGAGCGATTTTAGTCAACCGATCTACCACAACATATATATGCAATCCCTTCCATAAACCTTAGGTAGACCTATGATTAAGTCCATAGACACACTCTCCCACTTCTATTTAGGAATGGGAAATGACTATAGTAACCTTGTTGGATGGGTATACTCTAACTTGTTTTGTTGGAAAGTCACACGTTCTCTCACATAATGCAACACATCATCCTTGAGACCCTTCCAAGATACCTCTCCCTGATCTTCCTATAGGTTTTGAAATACACAGGATGCCTTGACAATGGTGTATCATGGGTAGCCCTCATAATATTCTCCTTGAGTTTAGACTCAGGGACTAAGTATATCCTATCCTTCTAGTAGATTATGTCATCTACCACTTTGTGTTGATCATCATGAATCTGACCAACCATCAACTCACAAGAAAACTTGTTCTTGGAGTACTCCACCAAAAGGTGGGACTTCCAATTAGCTGAAATCTCAGTAAAGCAACATAATATTGGTTTCCTAGAAAGGGCATCAACATCAACAACTATATTTTTCCTATCCTTAACATACTCGATGTTGGAATCATAGGAATGTAGCTTTCTGACCCAATTCTATTTTCTCTCATTTATGTCCTATTCTAGGAAATACCTCAAGTTGTTGTGGTCTATCCTCACCACAAATCTCACACCTACTAGATATTGTCTGAACTTCACCAAAGTATACATAATAGCAAGTATCTCCTTGTTGTAGATGGAATATAATCTCTTTGGTTTCCTATGCTTCTGACTCTCAAATGCTATCAGATGTTTGTTATGTATCAACACAGCTCCTATACCCTCACTCAACGCATCACACTCAAGCATAAAAGGCCGAGTGAAATCAGGAAGTTCCAATACTAGACATGTTCTCATCACCTCCTTGAGCTTGTCAAATGTTGTCTAAGCCTCCTCTATCCATATGAGTACTCCCTTTGTGAGATTAGTCAAGGGTGCACCCAACTGTGAAAATACCTTAACAGAGAGCCTATAGTAACTGCACAACCCAAAGAACCCACACAACTCTATAAGGGCCTTAAGTAGTGCCAATCCAATATCTCTTGAATCTTCTCTTGATGCACCTACACACCCTACGTACTGATCACATGGCCCAAATACAAGACCTCTACCATGCAAAACTCACACTTAAATGCATTAGCATATAGAGACTGCTCTCCCAGAATGCCCAACACCTCATCTAACTGCCTCAAGTGGTCATCCCATGTTTTGTTGTAGATTAGGAGATCATTAAAGAATACCAATAGATACTTACACAATTTCTTGTTGAAGATGTGGTTCATACACGACTGAAAAGTATCAAGTGTGTTGGTCAACCCTGTGGACATGGAAAAAGTAACCCTTTTACTTTTCTTGTTTTGTCCCTCCTTGTGCTTATTTGGCTTGATTTCTCCTTGATTTAATGTTGCAATGTGGCCCACACATTCACATTAGGTCTTGAATCTTCATGAATCATTAAGACTTTATGATATCTTGTAAATGTGTTGTGACACATTTTCACACTTTTCTAGACTCTTCTTATTATAATTCACCTACATACCCCATTTTTTATCACTTACCAAGTCTTATTTTAAAGTGTTGTGAAGTCTTGTAACAAAATTTCACATTTTTTAGACTTGTCATCAACAAATACACCTTTCTTATGCTTTATTTGGCCCCTTTATGCACTTATAGGCCTTAATTAAGTGTATTTTTGAATGTAAACCTAACAAATATCATTTAAGACAACTTAATTTATGACACCCATTCACATGCCTTGAGTGGGACCCATTCACCACTACGAGTGAATGAGTTCCTCTTGGCACAAAAATAAAAATAAATTCAAATTACTAGCAGGTTTTTATTCCTAAAGACCTAAGGTTAGCCTGTGATGTTGTATTTTCGGGAAATTAGGGCATAATTTGTGTATAAATATGTGATTTTCCATTCATTTTAACCCTAATCCATTCCCCATCAACATAATTCATTCATGCATCATAGCATTCAAGCATTTTAGCATTTTCATCATTCAATGAAGCATTCAAGTATCTTGGAGCAACATATCTTCAGACTTCAATAATAAGGGTTTGGTGAGTTTATGACATTGCATGTTATTTGTTCATCATTCCTTCTTTATTTCATTTCATTATCAAGGGTTTGATTACCAAATTGGGGTTTGACCAAGGAAAACCCCTATACTCTAACTCTTCTTCCCCTCTTTGCGTGTGTGTTTGTAGGTCTTGTAGGAAGTTTTGTCAAGGAGAAAGGTGTCAAAAAGGTGTTGTAAAATCATAAAAGTCAACATAACCCTATTTGAAGCTTGGAGAACACTTTCACGTCATATTTTCCAGATTCAAATCCAACAAGCTATCAGGCATAAAAGTGCAGACTAGGACCCACAGAGTTGACCCTTGACTTTTTAGAAATATGTAGGTGGAATAATTCACCATTTGTGGTGAATGAGTCCCACTGCTAGGCTAGAAAAAAGTGTTTTATGAAGTTTTGTGTTCCTGGCATCCTAAAACCTGTTCTGACAGATTTTACCAGAAACATGACTAATTTTCCATTTGTGGCAAATGAGTCCTAGTGGGCCTCAAGACTAATATCTGTAGCATTCCAGAACCTTTCAACAACAACTTTCATCCTCTAGGTGCACCTCATCCAGTTTCATTAAGTTTTGTTCTTGTTTGTTCATGTTTGCATACAACACTGTGTTTTCAAACACTTTGCATTTCTTAGTTTTGCATACATAATCAATAGCTTTTACTCATTTTCTACATTTATTTCATCTCATATAGGAATATTGCATCCATATCATATTAATATTTGAATGTTTACATTGCATTTTGGCCCATCTTTCCCCTTTTAGGTGAAAAACCTTAGAAGGGCTAGAAGACATTCAGGCGACAAAATCTTTGTTTACATTTTGGTGAACTTGACTTTAGAACATTTTCACTTCTGATTTCAAATGCATTTACCTCCTATGGTTAGCTTGCATCAGGATTTGCATTGTTTTGCATCCTAGAGTTTTCAAAATTGCATTAGTGAAAAGATCATATAGCTTTCATTTTTGCATTTCCAATCATTTACACTAAAATTTTGCATTTGCATCATAGTTTTGCATAAGAAAATCTGAAAAGCATAAAATTCATCTTAAATTTTTTGAAAAATTTCAAAAAAATTCATCCCTGGACTCATTCGCCACCCTGGGCGAATTAATCCAGTTGCACATTTTGCACTCCACTTTCTGGCATTTTTTGGGTATTTTATGCATTTTAGTTTTCTGTAATTTTGCATTCTATCATTCTTTCCAGATTTTTTATTTTATTCTATTTCTTGCATTTCATTTACTTTTATTCATCTGCATCATGGATTTTTTCTTTAATAAGTTTTGGATGTCATTAAAATCTTTAGTGGACATGTCAAATTGTGCCTTTGGAACTGATCCTAATGACCTTGAGCTTCCTCATGCTCCTTCAACTCCTCATGAATGTCCTCCTCGTGATGTTGACATAATTGGGGAAGACGATGATAGCATTCAAATAAGTTCTTAAATGAATGCCTTGAAAACCTTGAAGCTAATGCATCCTTTTATCCATCCATGAAATAATCAAACCTTCCTACTATATCACCTCCTGATATGTTTGGATACTTACATCTTGAAACAAACACATGACCTAAGTTCCCTCCAACAGGTGGACCTATTTCTTCTACACAACCACCTCCTCAACCATTCTATGATCATAAAGTCACTAGTACTCCAATTAACCTTGAAGAAACTTATGGCAAAGGTTTTACCATCTTAAGAAAACAAGGATGTGACACCACAACTAAACATAACATTCATCAACTTTTAGAACCAAATCCAAAAGATGAAAACACAACATGACTAGGATATGAGGATCCTCCTCATAACAACCAACCTCCTTTAGCATATCAGAGACTTCGTGATGATGGCATAGTGATCTTTGATTCCCCTCACGATTTGAATATTCTCATTCCACGTGAACAACCCTTACATAATTCCAGTGACAAGGATGATAGGATCCTTATGGGTCCTTTTCCACCCTCAATTCATGAAAAAGGTGAATCTAGTAAACAAAAATGACTTTACAAATTGAAAAAACTAAATTTTCCTCTTCATCCACCACCTGAGTGTGAAAGGAAACTGCAAATTCTTTTAAACAGAGGTCTCATCCTATTACCACCTATGAATAGGTTGGTAATACATCCCAAAGATTCCAACGTACCCTATTGTAAATACCATTGTGTTCTTGGACACTGCACTGATGAGTGTCGGACATTGAAGGAAATACTGAGTAAGTATCACTTCAATGACACCGACTGCTATCCTATCATCCCATAGTACACTTTCCCACACCTCATCATGCAATAGTTGTAGAATCTTCCATTCTCACTATTGCATGACCTTTCCAATCACCTATCTTGACTCATTCTCACCTTGCACTCAGTGGAGGCACTTAGAAATTGTTAGCCTTGTCCTAGTAATGCCTTTGTCCTTGTCCCCTAACTATGTTTTTCACCTTCCACTTATCCTGGCTGAGAATGGGAGGTGGATGAATCGTTTGATGGTTGACTTGCCTTTGCATTACTAGTATTTTTGTTTTATTTTCTTTTGTGTTTGCATGTGTGTATTGTGTTCCCCTGTGATGTGACGTTTGATGTTATATCTCTCTTTGTGACATTCCTTTATTTGTACCTTCATTCTTCTATATGTCGTACATTTCTTTCTCTTTTTATTTTTCACTTTTGTTTTATGTTTTCCTTTTGGGGATGATGCAAAGCATTGAGATGCCCTATGTCTCTTCCATGTTGACCCAAAAGGTCTTTCTATTTTATTTTTCTCTTTTGTTTTGTGTTTTCCTTTTGGGGATGACACAAAGCGTGTTGGAAAAATGAGTAAAGTTATCTATTTGTTGTCATTGATGTCACCATGTTGGTTGTATGTTGGCAGTTGGGTTCGGTACTCTTATACTAGTGCTTATCCTCTCTAGTGGCTAGTCTAGTATTTTGGTTTCCTTTCTGGTATTCTAGTCTACGCTTCTCCGTGAATGATAATCTTTGGTTACAGTTTTTGGAAACTACTGATGGATGTTAAAGGCATGCATGATCAGGTTATTTCATGCTTTGGTGCTCGTACAATGTAGTAGCAACCAACAGATTGAGTGTTGCCTTGTTGCATTGAAGATTATTCCTAGCCGACTTGTTAAGTTAATTTTGATTTGATGTGAAAGCTTATGTGTGACCTATTTCTTGGCTTGAGTCGACATGATGAAATGTGCTAAAGATTGTTTTGCGTGTTTGGAAATATTTTTTGAACTATTGGAGCCGGCATCATAATGGTTAATTTTTTTTTGAATTTATACTTTGTGGAAGCCAACCTAATTAGTGCCTGTGATGGAGATCGGGTATATATATAAGTCTATGGCGAACAGTTTGGAATTATGAATGAATGCATGAGTGAATGTGTGAGTAAGTGTGAATGGGTGTGTGGGAATATGTGTAGTGATTTTGTAGGAAAGTAACAGAGGAAATAGTGAAGAGGTAATGAATGTGAAGGTGTGATCAGAAAGGCAATAGATGTGAGCATATCCAGAACTATATCAACACATGATAGGTGTGTCTTTCAATTCATTTTTGGGTTGTAAAGCCTTACTATGTTTTGTATAATTTTTTCTATAGGAAGTGAGCCTCTTGTTGGACAGTGAGTCCTTTTTGTAGGAAGTGAGCCTTTGTACTTGGACAGTGAGTCCTTCTTTTGGCAGTGAGCCTCCTTTTTAAATACTATATACTGTGAGTTAACTCTCACCATGGTTTTTCCCTTATTGGGTTTTGCATGTAAAAATCTGGTGTTGATTGTGTTAATCTACTTTTTGTTATCTATGTTTCATGCTCATATTTAATAATAGAATAGTGTGGTTGAAGATTTGATAAGTGATAAAGTTTTAAGTTTGAATTTGTGTGACAATTGATTCACCCCCCCTCTCAATTGTCCTACGCCTATTTAAAAATTGGTATCAAAGCTCTTGGTTCCTCTGATAAAGTCTAATAGCTTGAGGGAGATCTTGAAGATGGAGATAATGAATGAAAAAGGAGAGCTCCAGATTACTCTTGAAGATCTTGATAAAGTAGAAAGAGAACATAGGGATCTGAAAGAGAATCTTGATGAAGCAAATGAATGTGTTCAGAAATTGAAGGAATAGTTGAAGAAATTTAAGGAAAGACACAGAGAAGTAAGTGAACAACTAAAAAAAGAGATAATTGGACTGAAAGTGACAGTAGAAGAAAATAAGAGGATTGAAGAATTTCTGAATACAATGGTACAAAACAAGTCTGAAAAATGTTCCAGACTCAAGCATGAGATAGTAAATATGAGAGTGGAATTAGAGAAGGCTAAAATCTGTGAAAATAATTTCAGATCCAGATTTGGTAAACTTGAAGAACTGCTTGCAGGACATAAACCATGTAAAGAGAAAGGTGGCTTAGGAGCTTATACCAGTGAATGTTCTAAATATGTGAAGAAGAATCAAGGTAAGAGGAAGCAGAGAAGGAATTTTGCAAGATGACTGCCTGTGAAACAACCTAATGCACAAAGGTACCCCTCTTTTGATGGTGTTTGATTTTCTTGTAACAAATATGGTCATAGAGAAACTAATTGCAGAAGTAGGATAAACCATTTTTCTGGCTCTCTTTTCAAAAAATAATTTGAATGTGGGAAGTTTGGACATAAGGCTACATAATATAGATCTCAGGTAAGTTTGATCAGTCGGGTAATGAAAAATAGGTTTAATGAAGGAAAAAGGAATCAATTCTTTAATGGCTATTGTTATGCCTACAATAAATTTGGACACAGAGAAAATCAGTGTAGATTGAGGAATAATGGAGGACAGTCTAATTGGAAAGGTGTGATTTGTTATAACTGTAATAAACTTGGACATGTATCTAAAGTTTGCAAGAATAAGAAAGGAAAGAAATCTGCTCTAGAAGAGAAGAGTGAACCAGTAAAGAAGATTGATAAAGAAGAGATGAAGCAAGAGACATAGAAGACTTGGAAGAAGAAAGAAGAAGAAGAAGAAGAGAAATATGAGACTCCTGATATGTCTGTACCCTCATCCGATACAGATGACTTATTCAAAATTTAGACCTAGCATGGTCTTAGGGGGAGCATTATCAGAAGATCATAAAAACCCCCTAGAAGAATGGCATGTCAGAGGCTGGCATGTGGTCAGAATGTGAAGAATGCTTGTTTAGAGGTTTTGGAAGAAGAACTGAAGAAAAATATGTTGGTATGAGAATTTGCAGACCATTTGAAGGTTTCTTGTGCTAAGTGAAGTGTGTGTTTAGCAGCTTTTTGTGTTTTCCACATTTAATACGCTTAGGGAAAACTCGAAATTGGATAACTAGAAATTTGTGATGATTTTTGGCTAATTGTGCATCTGAAATCGTCAAAAAGTGCTTTGAAGATTTCTTGAAGTGTGATCGAAGTGTTTCTTAAGGGAATTTGAAGATTGATTTAGGTAATCTGGAAACCCTCTTTCTGTTTGCATAAAGAAAGAAGAGAATTGAAGATGTATCGCTGAATTTCAAGAAAGCTAAGCAATGGATAGTGGATCGTGTGGTGCTACCTCTCTAAAGCTAAAAAGGGTCGAAGTAGAAGAATACAATCATAGGAAAATGAAGGAAATTGAACTAGGGTTGAGCAAAGTCAAATTACAGAATATAAAAACCCTAAGGATAGGTTTGTGGAGTGAATTTTTGTGGGTTTCAAATAAAGAAGTTATCATGTTCTTATTGAACTATCTTAAGGATGAAAACATTGTTTTGGAAAAACCCTACTTGATCTCAAAGGAAGCAATTAAAGCGATCATTGGATTATGGAGCATTGGAGAACTTCCTAGAAAGAAAACTATGAAATATAAAGATGTGGTGGAGCTGACTGGCATTGGTAGAGATCAAAGAGCATTATTGATTGATACACTTGTTGACTTGGCCGTTAGGTATGTTGCATATGGTATCTCATACAAAATTTATTTCAGGAACTGTGAAAGCTCAACTTCGGCTATTGTCGTACATATTTCCCACATGATGGTTAAGGAGAATAGACAATTTGATTTATGTAGCTTGTTACTTGAGAATTTTCTTGAAAATATTTGAATGTAATTGGTTGAGAATTATCTGTTTCATTTCAGATTCTTGCCGGTATGCCTGGTGTTCTACTTTATGAATTCTCTATTGGGAAAAGATAATGTGGTGTGGGAATTTGGTATCCCTATTGGAAAACAAATTTACAGACATCTAGAGTCTTTGGAAGATAATGAAAATATGTGTAGATCATATTTCTCATCCTTGCGAGCAAACCCTTGCTTTGGTATATCTCTAGCAAGTCGATTCGAAGTAGGCTCTTTGTCTGGGAGAAGAGAATTGGAAGTTATTATCAGTGATTCCCCTTTGGAAAAAAAAAGGAGAAAGGAAATGACTGAAAATGTCATTGATATTTCAGATGAGAAGGAGAAAGAATCGTTGATTGGTATTGAATCACCTGATCTTGATGATATCCAGTCTATGATAGTTGAAGGAAAAGTGAATAAGATTGGTGAATTATGGGATGATGCCTTGCCCATTGACAGACTAAAAATTGATGATGCGCTGGTAGATTATCTACTTCGGAAAGGTATTGAAGTATTTGCTATTTCTAATTTCTTACTAGAGAATCTAATCGAGATTGTTGAAGAAAGGATGTTGCTTGAAGGTCTGAAAGGGTGTAAGATGGGAATCTTGGTTGAAAGAAGATGTAAGAAGGCTATGCAGAGATTGTCTAGATTAATTGTGGAAAATAAGAAGTGGATTAAAGAAATTTTAGATGTTTACAAGTATTGTCTTCGGTGGCCTGCTACTATAGACAACTTCAAAAGAAAAATTGAAGTGATTGAAGCCAAGGTGAATGAGATTGGAAAAAAACTTTGACATATTTGAAGATAAAGAAGGGAAACAAAGGATAAGAGTTGGTGAACTTTAGGATGAATTGATCATTACAAAAAGATAGAGAGATGATGTGACAAAGACCTTCTGGATTCTTAAAGAAATTGTTGAAGTACAGTTAGAGCATCTTTCCAGAATTCTTGTTGATGCTGAAGATGTTGAGAAAAAATGCTCTGATGTAGATTGGTCACCCTCTTTTACTTTGTTAGGATTATTGGAAAGCACATGCACAAAATTGGAGTCTATTGTTTTTAACTGGAAGAAACTATATCTAGTTCTCAAAGAAAGGTATAAGAAGGTGTTTCAGGTGAAGAGTGTCATCTTCACTTAATTTTGTTTGCTTAAATGATCTAGACTATTGGAAGTTTTTGAATTTTTTGGAAATCCTTTTGAAATTTTGATGTCACCATGTATGCACTCGTTTTTGGCACCCTTTTCCATTGATGTCAAAGGGGGAGAGATTGAAGTTAGAGGGAGAGATTGGAGTTGGAAATTTTTATTTACATGTTGCCATCAATGACAAAGGGAGAGATTGTTGGAAAAATGAGTAAATTTATCTATTTGTTGTCATTGATGTCACCATGTTGGTTGTATGTTGGAAGTTGGGTCCGGTACTCTTATACCGGTGCTTATCCTCTTTGGTGGTTGGTTTGGTATTTTGGTCGCCTTTCTGGTATTCTAGTCTGCACTTGTCCATGGATGATAATCTTTGATTGCGATTTTTGGAAACTACTGATGGATGTTAAAGATGTGCATGATTATATTATTTCATGCTATGGTGCTCGTACATCATAGTAGCAACCAATAGATTGAGTGTTGCCTTGTTGTGTTGAAGATTATTCCTGGCCGACTTGTTAAGTTAAATTTGATTTGATATGAAAGCTTATGTGCGACCTATTTCTTGGTCTAAGTCGACATGATGAAATTTGCTAAATATTGTTTTGCATGTTTGGAAATATTTTGTGAACTATTGGATCTGACATAATAATGGTTAAAACATTTTGAAAACACTTTGTGGAAGTTGACCTAATTAGTTCCCGTGATGGAGATCGAGTGTATATATATAAGTATATGGCGAATAGTTTGGAAGTATGAATGAATGCATGAGTGAATGTGTGAGTAAGTGTGAATGGGTGTGTGGGAATATGTGCAGTGAGTCTGTAGGAAAGTGACAGAGGAAATAGTGAAGAGGTAATGAATGTGAAGGTGTGATCATAAAGGTAGTAGCTGTGAGCATATCCGAAGCTGTATCAACACATTTTAGGTGCACCTTTCAGTTCATTTTTGGGCTGTAAAGCCTTACTCTATTTTGTATAATTTTTTTTGTAGGTAGTGAGCCTCTTGTTAGACAGTCAGTCCTTTTTGTAGGTAGTTAGCCTTTGTACTTGGATAGTGAGTCCTTCTTTTGGCAGTGATCCTCCTTTTTAAATACTAGATAGTGTGAGTTAACCCTGATCATGGTTTTTCCCTTATTGGGTTTTCCACGTAAAATATGGTGTTGATTGTGTTGATCTAATTTCTGTTATCTATGTTTCATACTCATATTTAATAACAGAATAGTGTGGTTGAAGATTTGATAAGTGATAAAGTTTTAAGTTTGAATTTGTGTGGCAACTGATTCACCTCCCATCTCAGTTTTCCTACGCCTGTTTAACAAAGTGTTGAGATGCCCTATGTCTCTTCCATGTTGACCCAAAAGGCCCCTTTTCTTTTTTCGCTTGTATTTTTCTTTTTGACTTGTGTTTTCCTTTTGGGGATGACACAAGGTATTGAGACCACAATGTCTCTTTCATGTTGACCCAAAAGTTTTTTTATTTTCATTTGCTTGTGTTTTCCTTTTGGGGACGATGCAAAGCGTTGAGGCATCCTATGTCTCTTCCATGTTGACCCAAAACCAATTTTTTCTTTTTCTTTTGTATTTGCTCTCTTTGTGTTATTTTTCTAGTTCTATGTGTATTTGGGGAATGATGACTATTCTGAGCTCTTTAATCATAACATTGCAGCAATGACCATACTAACCCCAAATCCATAGATCCCTTATGTGTTTGGTGTTTTAATTTTGGGGGAAAACCTCTCTTTTCTTTTTTTCTTTTACATGGCGCGGCCTTACTCAGAAACAACCTTACTCAGAAACATATGACTTGGCATAGGGGCTTTCCAAGTTGACTCCCATGTCTTTTTTCTTGTTTGTATTTTTCATTCACTACTATAAAGTAATTTCTCATAGAATGATGTGTAGCCATTCCTTTAAAGTGGGGGCATGCATTGGCATTATTCATTTGCATTTTTTCCTTTTCTTGGTTCTTAGTGCATCCTTGTTACTTCATACGATGTGCTTGTTGCTTTGTGGATGACATTGGGTATGATGTCCTTCATAAGTGTGATCTCTCTTAGCATATTACATTCCTCTTAGTGGCTTGATGCGACACACTGCATCCCCTAAGTTGCGAATATTCTATTATTTGATTGGTCCTCTTTTGGATACATTAGATATAATGTTCCCTAAGTTGTAGATCTCGCATGAACTAAGAAAGACTCCTTTGAACATTCTTTTGCATGTTGCATTTTGCATTTACATGGCCACCTTGTATAACACAGCTTGCATGCTTGTGGTTCCATTGCATTTGTTCACGAGTTCTAAGCATATGAAGCTTTGCTTGTCTCATGAAGCACAAAACAACATTGTCCTTTGTGGTGCCTTATTAAAGTTAATAGGAGGTATAACTTTAGTATGGTTGAGCGGGAAGCTCATTTTGAGGCATGACTTTTCCCCATGACCACCTGCGTGTTTGTGAGTACATACCAACCGTGAGTGTATGTTTCTCACCTTTTGGGATTTCTCACCCAGTGGATAGCCATGAGTTTCATCACCCCAGAGTAAGTATGCATTTTATTTTAGAACAAACAAGCCTAGATCTAATCCACAACGAGTTGGACAAATGGTCGAAGCTTGATCCAACTTTTGTTCAACTCTTTTCATCACTTTCATGTGTGTTCTTTTGTTCTTATGATTGGTTTTCCATGGGATCTTGATCCTGGGGGCTTGATCATCCCTCTTGATTGATGTTGTCTCATCTCACCAAGCATTAGTGCATTCAAAACCCTCTTGATTGCATGCCCGACTACTTTAGTGTGAGTTTAAAGCAAGTTCATCCTCTCACTAAAGTGGGGGCTAACTGTGGACACACAAAAAAGTAACCCTTTCACTTTTTCTTGTTTTGTCCCTCCTTGTGCTTATTTGGATTGATTTCACCTTGATTTAATGTTGCAATGTGGCCCACACATTCACATTAGGTCTTGAATCTTCATGAATCATTAAGACTTTATGATATTTTGTAAAGGTGTTGTGAAGTGTTGTGACACATTTTCACACCTTTCTAGACTCTTCTTATTATAATTCACCTACATACCCCCTTTTTATCACTTACCAAGTCTTATTTTAAAGTGTTGTGAAGTCTTGTAACAAAATTTCACACTTTTTTAGACTTGTCATCAACAAATACACCTTTCTTATGCTTTATTTGGCCCCTTTATGCACTTACAAGCCTTAATTAAGTGTATTTTTGAATGTAAACCTGACAAACATCATTTAAGACAACTTAATTTCTAACACCCATTCACATTCCTTAAGTGGGACCCATTCGTCAGTAGGGGAAAATGAGTCCCTCTTGGCACAAAAATCAAAATAAATTCAAATTATTGGTGGGTTTATATTCCTAAAGACCTAAGGTCAACTTGTGATGTATTTTCAAGAAATTAGGGCATAATTTGTGTATAAATATGTGATTTTCCATTCATTTTAACCCTAACCCATTCCCCATCAACATAATTTATTCATGCATCATAACATTCAAGCATTTTAGCATTTTCATCATTCAATCAAGCATTCAAGCATCTTGGAGCAACATATCTTCAGACTTCAATAATAAGGGTTTGGTGAGTTTATGACATTACATGTTATTTGTTCATCATTCCTTCTTTATTTCATTTCATTATCAAGGGTTTGATTACCCAATTGGGGTTTGACCAAGGAAAACCCCTATACTCTAACCCTTAACCCTTTTTCCCCTCTTTGCATGTGTGTTTGCAGGTCTTATAGGCAGATTTTTCAAGGAGAAAGGTGTCAAAAAGGTGTTGTAAAGTCATCAAAGTCAACATAACCCTATTTGAATCTTGGAGAACACTTTCCCATTAGATTTTCCAGATTCATATCTAACAAGTTGTCAAGTAGAAAAGTGCAGACCAGGACCCACAGAGTTGAACCTTGAATTTTTAGAAATATGTATGTGGACTGATTTTCCATTTGTGGTGAATGAGTTCCACTGCTAGGCTGGAAAAGTTTTTTCTGAAGTTCTGTGTCTCAGCATCCCAAAACCTGTTTTGACAGATTTTACCAGAAATAGGACTAATTCGCCATCTATGGTGAATGGGTCCCAGTGGGCTTCAAGACTAATCTGTACAACATTTCAGAACCTTTCAATAGTATCTTTCAACCTCCAGGTGCACCTCATTCAATTTCATTAAGTTATGTTCTTGTTTGTTCATGTTTCTAGTTCATGTTTGCATACAACACTATGTTTTCAAACACTTTGCATTTCTTAGTTTTGCATACACAATCAATAGATTTTATTCATTTTCTACATTTATTTCATCTCATATAGGAATATTACATCCATATCACATTAATCTTTGAATGTTTACATTACATTTTGGCCCATCTTTCCCCTTTTAGGTGAAAAACCCTAGAAGGGCTAGAAAGCATTCGGGTGCCAAAATATTTGTTTACAAACCCAAATGGAATGACCAAGAACTCATAATGCATATAATGGAACTTGAATGTTGTCTTAGGTATATCCTATTCTCAGAATCTGATTTTGCGATACCCCAATTAGAGATCAATCTTCAAAAAATAGATTTCCCCATGTAATTCGTCTAACAACTCATTGATCCCAGTGATAGGATATCTATTTTTAATCATCTTCTTATTCAAAGATCAGTAGTATATACACATACACATCATTCCATCCTTCTTCTTCACCAATACTACTGAAGAAGAAAATGGACTAGAGCTAGGTCTAATGTGGCTCATATCTAACAAATCCTTAATGGCCTTCTCTATCTCATCCTTGAAATTTATTTGGATTCCTATAAGGAGTGGTTATCACCAATTTAGCTCCCTCTTCTAGCTCAATAGTATGTTCAAAACCCCTATCAAGAGGTCTCCCTGGAGGAATCTCTCCAAACACCTTGTCATGTTTTCTCAATAGTGACTAAATATCCACATGATATGGTTGACTGCTATCTAGAGACTCCTTGTATGCAATCAAACACTCTGTTGCCCAAGCTGTATCCCCATGCTTGAATATACTCTTCATCTGCTTAGTTGAAACAATTTTTGGAGAACCATTATCCATACCCCTTAGAACCTCCTTCTTACCATCTGCTACCTTGAACTTTAGCTCCATTGTTTGTAAGTTTTGAGAGTACTTCCCCAATGAATGAATCCACTGAATCCCCAAGATGGAATTAGTATCACCTAGGTCAACTATGTAAAAATAATTTTTCACTGTATAGTTACCCAGTGTCACATCTATCCAAGGAACTGTCTGTGTGCAAGTCATACTGAATCCATCAACTACCATCACACTAAATCCCTCAAAGTTCTCTACCAAAATATGTCTCTTAACAACCAATGCTGAGTATATGAAATTGTGGGTGGCCCCACTATCGATAAAAACTATGACTCACTACCCCTATATCTCCCCTAAATTTGAAATAATTAAATCTAGGGGTACCTGATAAAGTGGCAATAGCTCCACTCTTAATCTCCTCATGTAGTTTCTCATCATCTGAACTATTCTATTCGCTGTCTTGAACCTGTTTTGTCTCCTCTCCACCCTCACTATCATAAAGAAACTCAATGTAATGCACCTTTCCTTTTCCCATGCATCTATGTCCAAGCTCCCAAGTCTCCTTACAACTAAAACATGACTTCTTCCTCCTCAACTCCCTATGAGCCTTATCATCCAACTTATCCTTCCTAGGCTACTTCTTCTGAAAAGGTTTCTTATCTCTTTTTTTTTTGAGGAATGAAGGTATTGGATGAGAATTTTCTCTTTGGAATAGAGTTCTCCATGTCATGTGCCCTAATGATGGCATCTTGTAATCAATCCAATTTGAAGGCCTTAATCCAACCACATAGTGGCTTGGATAAACCCATAATAAAGAGAATGATCATCTTGTGCTTCAACACATCCGTCACTATAATAGAGAGTCTCTGAAACTCTGAAATGTAGGCATCCACTGACTCAAATTGCTTAAGCTGTGGCAAATCTCTGAAGTGCAACTCTAAATCTTTCTTATCAAATTTGTCAATCAACTTTTGAGTGAAATCCAAATAGGAGGTAATGTCGGCATGCCCCAAAGTGAGCAACCCATGGTACCACCACTCATGGGCCTCTCCATCCAAATGTAGGGTATGTGCAAGATCTTGATGGGCCAAAAAGTGGCGATATGATGGGTATTTGTAGGTTATGTGGCTGATGAATTTTTTTATACCCAAAATTAATGAAATGAAAAGGGTTTTTAAAGGAGATTCTCAGCTTTCCACCAATATAAACTATGCTTCACTTTTAATTTAATAAATAATTAATTTTCATTTTCTATTTGAATTATGACTAAAGTCCTGATTGATAGGCTGATTGAAAAACATCTATAACTTTCAAATGGTATCAAATTTTTTGAATCCAAAACATGCGTCACATTCTATGCTTCGTATACTATAGGATTAAAAAAAAATAAAAATCATGAAGTTTTGACCAAGTTAAGGTGGTTAGACATACGAGTTTTTATATTTTTAAAAAGTTGTAATAAAAAAATAATAATTAATTATTTACTTGGAAATAAATTACAAAAAAATATGCATCACATTAGGACATGAATCCTCTACTTATATCTAAAATCTTATAAAAAAATATTATCATTTTATTGTGGTTAGGGTGGTCAGATAGACACCTACTTATTTTTTCCCTGAAATTTAAGTACTACTGCATTGAAATTTCAAAATTTCACCAAATAGATTTTGTTTTAAAAAAAATAAACCTAGTAGTTTAGAAACTACATTCAATTTGCTACAAATTCTATTCTTATATATTTTTGAAATAATAAAGATAACTTATTCAAATTTTTACGTCAAGTTGCCTAACTTTGATTTTTCTGAATTTCTTGCCACTTAAGGGCCTATTGTTTCCATGATGATCCTGCACATACCCTATAATGTGGCATATTTGATGGTTTTAGTCTCCAACATTGGGTTGAGTTGGAAATATGTATCCAACTTCTGAACCCAAGCTTGAGCAGTGCATTTATTAGAACCATTGAAGGAAGGAATGGACAACTTTCCAACCTTTCATTAGAGATCCTAATTCTGAGGGCCTCTATTGTGATCTCTTGGTCTATTCCTATATTTAATAGTGCAAAAATCCTATAAAGACATGGCTGCATAAAATTCATCCCCAAGAGCTTGATATTCCCTCAAGTAATCTGTGAACCCTTCACCTTGTCCTTGTTGTCCCTTATTTCTAGCTTGTTGTCCTCCCAAGAATTGAGGTAATAGAGATCTAGGAGTCACTCTACTCATTTCCATAGTGCGGCTCTGTGCTAGAATGTGAATGTTTCTCCCTTCATCATTGTTCCCATTGTCACAATTGTCACCATTATGACCATTAGTTCCTCATGGACCATTGTTACCAACATTATTATGATTAGTCATAAACTGAGTGAGGAGTTGGAATAACTGTTATTGACCTCGTGTAAGGTAATTCAATATTTGCATAGTGCTCCATCAGCCGATTCATGCATGTCACTCATATTTTCCTCTTCTTTTGACTTTGAATCAAATATGTTATCAACTACTCTCTCTCTCTCCCTTCTACTCTTGTATGTTAAATAAGTCCCATCCTCTGAATTCATAAATAATCATGCAATTGAAAAGTGTTGGGAGATGATGGTGTACACCATTACATAAAATGATTTATCAAATTGTTGTAATTAAATAATTATTTGGTTGTGATACACCTTGGTGGTGTTGTTAATCACACTAGGTAATTATTTGGGTTCCACTTGATGTTGTATTGTAACATTGTATTATTATTATTTATGTGGGAGACATGTGATAATAATTTAATATTGGGGAAAATATTAAATAATGTGATGTCTTAGTACCCAATATCAAATAAGGGGTTAGTGGTTTTGCATTCACATGGTTTTGTGGTACATAGTTTCACCTTACCTCTAGTTGTATTATGTGTGAGCTTGTTTCTATAAAAGCAAATACATGTTTAGTGGTTTAGGTTGGTTGAGTGATTTGGCTGTCATTATTGAGTCTTCTTGAGAGTGCATTTGTGAAGCACATCATGGGACATGTAGATTCATGCTTGGACACATGGGAATGCATTGGAGGGCTTGATGCTTCAGAAGTGTTCATTGTAACTCTTGTATTTTCTTCATGGCTGATTAATATGATGGAGTATGGAGGCTTTTGGAGGTTGGGTTTTTCCCTCTTAAGGGTTTTCCTAGGGTATATCTTGTGTCATATTTGATGGGTATGTTGTCTATTCTCTTGCATGTGGATTCTAAGAACTTATTTTCATTGTTATCTCTTTTGGGTTATGTGGAAAATTTCATACAATGGCTGCAAGTTTCCTTACAAGTGGTATCAGAGCTTTCATGGTTGGAGATTTTTTGTTATAACCCTAAGTTGAAAAAATGTTGATTAAGTTTGAATCTATGCAATGCATGAGAGAATGAGAGACATGGAAATATATGAAGGTTTTGTAAGTTTTTTATTGTAGATCTAAGGGTTTTGGGTTTGCTCTTATGATGGGTTGTTTGCATATTTGGGGTGTTGAAAATTTGGGCAAAATAGGGTTTCTTGGTTGTGCATTCAAATGGGGGTTTTGTGGGGGAAATTTCACAAATGAGTTCCTAGGACAAAATGGACCTCATGGTTGGATTTAGGTTGGCCAAGAGACGGATTTTGATATATGATTTTCCCTATTTTGGTTACTGAAAAAAATGCAATTGTTTTGGTAAAATCCTCCTTTGTTGGTTTGTATGGGCATCAATATAATATTCAAAAAATTAAAAAAAAATTGAAATAAAAAATGTCGTTGGTGAAAAATTAATTCCCTGAAAAATATAAAATTATATATATATATATATATATATATTAGAAAAATGTCAAATGAAAAAAAAAAACTTTATTGAAAAATTTTTGAAAAGAAAAAAAATATAAATAATTTTTTTTGGGGGGTCCCCCCCCCTACTACATTGCAGACTGCCAACGACAGTACCAACAAGACTGCTGGTGGAAGTCCTATTGGCTGCCATCGACAATACTATTGTACTACCGTGGGAACCCCAGTCAATGAGTTAAGACCGCCGGTCTGGCGGTTTTCACTATCAAGGCTTTAAAAACATTTTTATTTTTAAATTTATATGTTGTTAAAAATTTCCAAAGACTCGATGGAATTTGTAATGTTTAAAAATTAAATTACAATGAATAATGATTTTGGGTCCACTATGGGGGCGACACTGCCCGGGTGGGGCTACCGTCCCACCACCAAAGAGCCACTAGGTGTGGTGATTTTTTGCCTCACATACTAAAATTGTACTTTTGCTTCTAGGGGGCATAACTTTCGCCCAGGTGTTCCATTTTTGCTCTTATTGGACTCGTTGGAAAGGTGACTTAGAGCTCTACACTGTGGTGCTAAATATTTTCTAGATTTTGCAGTTTTGATAGTGTTTTTCTTGGTCAAAGTCAGGTATTCTATTTGAGCTTTGATAGGTGATATCGGGTGCATATGAAGTTGGATTTTGGACTTTGTAGAGTCGACAAAAAGCTTGTTCAAAGAACTACTCAATAGATCAGGTTTGGAGTTGTTTTGACATGGTTTATTTTCTAGTATTCTATCTTGAGCTATTTATGGGTTTCTTTGACTATGGTGATACTATGAGCTTATGGATTGTTGGATCTAGGAGATTTGATGTTGGATTCATTGTATGCTCAGTTGTACATCTTAGATTATTCTCTATTTGACATGGTTATCAGTTTGGTTGGATTTGTATGTTTCATTGTGGTATCTACAAGTTGTGTAGCATTGTAGGCGGTCTATACTTGTTGCACCTATGACTTGGACATGGGTTGTCTATGCCCATAAATATTTTAGTGTTGATGCATTTTCAGTTTTGGTGGCTTGGCTTGGTCACTTGGTTTGCTAGTTTTGTTGTCATATTGAGGAGGTGAGATGGTATTACTAGGTATAGTCATGATATGAGACCTATATAGTTGACTATGTTATACAAATATGTGGGCAAAATTGGGTTGATTTGTTGGTACTTTTGGTGGTGATCATGGTGTCATGGATGTTTCTTGTGCTTTAGAGAATTTGGCATGTCATGCTGGTTTATGCAGATGCATTGTTGGTAGTGTTGGATTGGATCTTGTTTTAGGTTGTGGCAGTGAATCTTCTTGGTATGAGGATCATGGTTTACTTTGCTTTCTTTATTGGTGAGCTTATGTTGCATTTGATTTATTTGATTGTGTAAGGGCACCTTTGGTTGATCTTCATTAGGAGATTGTTATCACGATGTCATGATAGCTTGTTACATTCATTGGTTATACACTTTTAGTGGGAGATTTTTGACAATGATGGCAGTGATGGTTTTTTGGTGGTTGTATGTATCTTCTTGGCTTGGAGATCTTGGTTTCACTTGTATGTTACTAATATTATAGTTGAGTGTGTGCAGAACTAGTTGATCTTCATGGAGAGGATGATTGTCATGATGCCATGTGTAGCTCATATCATGGTTCAGTGGGAGTTATTGGCAGTGACGTAGATGCATCATTGGTATGGTTATCTTCATGTGATTGGGGATATGTTTTCTTGGTTTAGAGTGGTTGCTATTATGTCATGGTTTACTCTTGATGCATGCTTAGAGTTGTGGCATGGTACATCTTCTCTTGAGACCAGGATGTTTATATATATGTTATGGTGCATGTGATCTCCTAGGAGGAGATGGTTAGATCATGGATGTCATGTTTATGTTCTTGATTCATGATTGGAGCTTTGACATTGATCGTGTGTGGTTCTCTTGGTATTGGGTACATTGATCATTTGCTTGATTACTTCATGATGGTGTTATGTTGCATTTGGAGTTTGGCATGGATTGATTGGTTACAGGTACTCATGGATACTTGGAGACTTAGGTGATGGTTGGAGTTCTCTTGTGATTAGAGACATTTTCTTGAGACAGTTACTCTTTGGAGGTTTCAATAGGAAGACCAAGGGACTTTCACCTGGATATGAATGTGAGTTCATTATAGACCGATAGAGGAGATTTTTCTTGAAGTGAGTCATGATGACTTGGATATCCTGGAGGAGCATTCTCATTCCCCACTCTTGGTCTACTCGATGACTTATGATTTGATAGGTATTTTCCCATTATATCTTTTAGATGTGTTATGTTTCGTGCTTTGATTTCTCATGGGATTGAGTTGATTCGTGGTGGTTGATTATGGATACTCATTTGAGGATTATTTAGCATGAGTTTATATGCTTTATCTTTCATTAATATGGATCTTGAGCTATGGTTATTTAGTTCTGGGGGATTCAATTTGAGTGATCTTATAGCATGGTTATCTCCTTGTGCATTTGAGTTTATGATATCATTTTGTATATGCTGAAAACTAAAAAAACTAATTAAATATAATAACTAGATTCAAAATGTTTTCAACATTACAACAATGAAGCCTTTCTAGCTAAATGCAAATGCAACAAAGATAAAACTAAACTATGCAAAATCAAAACATGTGCATTTAAAGGAAATATAACTCCATTGTCATCATATCATCAAGATCTTGTTTTCAAGCATTTTGGTGCTCTCAGATTTTTGCACAAGCACAAATGCTACAAGAGGCTATGATGAATGGATTTGAATGATTGAAGGTATGATCAATGTATCTCTTTTTTTTGGTAAGAAGAGAAGGCTTTTTATAGATGAATGTGAAAATGGGAAGTGAGTGGAGTGATTTATGCGATGATTTGTGTTTGGAAGCTCAAAATGTGCAATTTTGAACTAATTCCATGGAAATTGATTTATGAATTTAATGTGCAATTTTAAGCTAATTTCATGGAATTTGATTTATGAATTTTAATGTGCAATTTTAAGCTAATTTCATGGAATTTGATTTATGAATTTTAAATTATTTAATGAATTATATAAATGCATTTGAATGATTAATGCAAATGAATAATCATGCAAATGGTCAAAGTGAAATGATTTATGCAAATGGATGAATTAATGATTTATGAAATGGTTAAATGATTTATGAATATGTTGATGATTAATGAAGCAATGAAATGAATTAATGAAATATGCAAATAGATAAATAATGGATAAACAATTAAATGATTATGTAAATGGATTATGGTTATGAATAAATGCTTATAATATTTAATGGTTTTATGGAGATATGATTATGCAGATGATCAATTAAAATATGCAATGGATAAAAATGATTAAGAGGACATTTTTATGCGTCTACATTTTGCCCCTCTTTGAGACAATGTAGCCTGTTGTGTTGTTTCAAAGAAAAAATATTGATTAACTGATACATGCCCCAGGGATATCCTAGTAAGGATGATGATAAGGATGATATGCCCCCTTGAGAGATTGATCGAACAAGCTGTGATAAGGTTAATCTCTTGATAGATCACGAGGAGAAGACTTGATAATTGATATTACGTGAGTGGTTAAGTAGTGATGTACATTTGATGAAAATGCATAGTTGATGGGCGTAATTGAACAATTGATGTAAATGATCAATATAGTCGGGTTGATAAGCTGATTAAGGTGATTGAGCTGATTGAGCTGATTGAGATTGATGCTAGCGCAAAACAATGATTGATACAATGATTGGGTGATCAAGGAGCAGATTGATTGATTTGATATTTAGATTAAAAGACAAACATCAACTATATAAACCAATTGATCATTCTTTGAAATAAGGAGAAAGAAGAAAATAAAATGATGAAGGAAATGGATAATGGAAGAAATGATAGATGAAAAGAGATATGATGAAATGGAAGTGATGAAGCTTCTTGTGCTTTATAGAGTGCTTTATCATCATAGAGCTTATTATGTTGCAAATTAGTATAAGCATCTAGATAACATGAACTTCTAGATGACCTGAATATTGCTTGCATTTTTATTTAGCAATGAAGTATAAGCATCTAGGTATAAGGACCTTAGATGACCTGAATACTTATTTCATGAAAGACACTATTAGGCAAGGAATTCTCTTGCCCATAGTAGACTCTTAGGTCCTCAATGGTTTTAGACAACCATTGTCCTAAGGCGAGTCATCCTGTGAATAAGAACAACCCACAAACAACAAACAAGTGAACATGCCCCATCCTCGTCTCTCTAGTCCAAGACATCCTCGTCTCTCTAGTCCAAGACATCCTCAAGAAGCTAAAAGACATGCCACCAAAGATAAAAATCATAAATCAATCAAAGATAAACAAGAAAACATGCATCATGCTTCAATATAGAACAAATTTTTGTTACAGTTTATGTTTTTGGCTGGATTTGTAAGATGGGTTGATATGTATGTTATAATGTTTACTTGATTGTCAATCCTAGCGCGGTTTTATTTTGTTGAAATTCAAAGTTGTGTGGTGATCTAAAAGTGTCACTATTTAGGGATTTTCAAAGTCGTGATTTTTTTTGGGATTTTCAAAATATTTGATTTTTTTGGACATTTTATGATTTTTTTTTGGACTTTTTCAGGACATTTTATAATTTTCTTTTTGGATTTTTTAGGACATTTAATGATTTTTTTGGATTTTTTTAAAAAAATTTAAAGATGGAGTGAGATGAAATGTGATAGATGACTGATTGAAGGAATACGATCTTCCATAGTAGAGGTAATGCAACCATGGATAAATGATAGATCAGAAGGAAAGATTCACTACAAAACATGTCACACAAGCAATGTATCTTTTGTCAAAAGATGATAATGGTTGATTGATTAAGATGCCAGGAATGATTGATTCCATAAGGCATGATGATGATAAGTACTTAGGATCATTGATTCCTCTAAGTATGATAAGAATGATGATTGTTGATGATTGATTGACAAAAGATATGAGGATTGGATAATGTTTTATAGCTAGGCTCAAATATGATTTGTATGATAAGATTCAAGGTTGCAAAGGGACATGATGGTCAGTCTTGGAGGTAATTTAATCATGGATAAATGCTACTTGGATGTGAAATATGATGGAATAGTAACGCATAAGGATATGAAAGGAAATCCAAAGCATGTGTTTGTAATATTCTCCCCTAATCTCATCAAGAAAAAAGGAAGGAAATGGGATATGGATTTTGATAAGCTAGGAGCTATGGAATGGAAGAATGCAAGGATAAGGATAATGAATAGGATGATCAAAATCAACTAGATAAGATATGGACACAATTCCTAAGTATTTTTCCCCTATTCCTCATCAAGACCAAGGAAGGGAAGAAAGGATGTATTTAGATAGAATGATGGAATATGGATAAGGTGAAGGATATGGCATGGAAGATATGGATAAAGTGTATAGGATAAGATATATGACAATCAAGAAGATCCTTAGCCTTGTCAAGATCAAAGGTGGAAAGGTAAAGGATGAACATAAAAAGGATAATGGATATGAATGATAGGATGGATGAAACTTTCCCCCAAGTGTAGAGTGCAAGAGGAATATGGAAGATAGGATATGGATAGGGATAAATGAAAATGGAAGGATATGGAGGAAGGACTCAAGCATCAAGTTCCATGACTAATATCCCTTGAACATGTGATCTAATAAACCATGGCAATGAGGATTGGACTCATAAACATTGGTAGATTAATGGTATGATGGAAGAAGCTAAGGACTTATGCAAAGGTTTGGATTAAAGGAGAATAATGGGGGATGGATGTTGGATAATGGATAGGAGGTTGGAAGGCTTGTTGATGGATAGATGGGAAGGATGGAAAGATCAAAATTGGCACACACTTTGAAGGGTGGTGGAGTGATGGAGGAAAAATGAAGTTTGAAGGTGATAGGTTTTTAGATGGACGATTGGAGGAAGCTTTTGGATTAGAAAATTTGGATGCCAATTTAGATTTTATTGCTTCTATGAGACTTTTAGGAATCCACATAGCTTTTGACTTTGGTTTTTGCTTTATGGGCCTTTGTGGCTTTTGAAAATTTTCTTTTTGCTTTATGGCCCTTTGTGGCTTTTGAAAATTTCCTTTTTGATTTATGGGCCTTTGTGGCCTTTGATATTTTTCTTTTTGCTTTATGGGCCTTTGTGGCCTTTGAATTTTTTACTTTTGACTTTGGATCAAATTTTCTTTTATTTTTTCATGTCTCTTTGAGGAGACATGTTAATCCTTTGATATATATGGATTTTGATATGGAAGCTTTTGACATTTGGCACCCAAATTGCTTCCAAGAGAAATGGGATGGGTGGATGGAGATGAATGATATAGAGGTATTATGGATGGGTTAATGTAGGTAGAATTTTGAGAGGGCATCAAGGATGTGTGCCTTTGTTGTTCTTGATGAATAGGAGATGGAGGGATGTAGGGGACCAATATGGATGAAAGGGTTGATGAACTAGGGTTTGGATGATAGGGATAGAGGATAGATGGAAGGTTTGATGGACTAGGTTAAGGACCTAGGATAGATGGAAGGTTTGATGGACTAGGGTAAGGACCTAGGATAGATGGAAGGTTTGATGGACTAGGATACTTAGGTTTATTTTGATGGAATCTGGACTTATGATGGGTACCAATGTCTTGAGCTTGAGGTGTATAACCAAGGCCATGATAATATAGATTTTCTTGGATATAAAGGGGTTCTAAGAGACCTTGTTCATGAAGGCCTAATCCTTTTCCTTTGTAATTCATACTTTGACACATTCGTTTACCAATTAGATATGTATTATTTATGAAACAAGATGCAAGTCTATCATGAGGTGGATGTGATATGGAAGGAATAACAAGGTCTTGGAGTAAACCACCTTGGATAAAGTGAGGGAACCCATTCTAGGTAAGGGGTTCATGGATAGCTTGAATAGTGGTTATAAACTCTTGTGGAAGATTGTGATCATGAGGGGAATTAGGATGGGTAATAGGATCTTAACATGGGGATGATAGAGTACTTCGATATTGACAAGGAAAAGAATCATTAGGTGGATGAGATGGAGTAGCTTGATCTTTATTAGATATGGGATCATCATGAGATGGAAGGATATCCTTGAATGGAGGTATATCTTGATCTTGATGAGGAAGGAAATCTTGATCATTAGATGGTAGGACATCATTGGATATGCTGGATGAACTATCATGCTCTTGTTTGCATAGAATAATTGAAAATGAGGAAAATTGCAGCCATAAATTAATGATTTGGCGTTGGGTTCACCATTTGTATATGCTAAAAACTGAAAAAAAAAATTAAATATAATAACTAGATTCAAAATGTTTTCAACATTACAACAATGAAACCTTTCAAGCTAAATGCAAATGAAACAAAGATAAAACTAAACTATGCAAAATCAAAACATGTGCATTTAAAGAAAATCTAACTCCATTGTCATCATATCACCAAGATCTTGTTTTCAAGAATTTTGGTGCTCTTATATTTTTGCACAAGCACAAGTGCTACAAGAGGCTATGATGAATGGATTCAAATGATTGAAGGTATGATCATAATTCAATGTATCTTTGTTTTTTTGGTGAAAAGAGAAGGCTTTTTATAGATGAATGTGAAAATGAGAAATGAGTGGAGTGATTTATGCCATGATTCGTGTTTGGAAACTCAAAATGTGCAATTTTGAACTAATTCCATGGAAATTGATTTATGAATTTAAAGTGCCATTTTAAGCTAATTTCAAGGAATTTGATTTATGAATTTTAGTGTGCAATTTTTAGCTAATTTCATGGAATTTGATTTATGAATTTTAAATTATTTAATGAATTATATAAATGCATTTTAATGATTAATGCAAATGAATGATCATGCAAATGGTCAAAGTGAAATGATTTAAGCAAATGGATGAATTAATGATTTGTGAAATGGTTAAATGATTTATGAATATGTTGATGATTAATGAAACGATGAAATGAATTAATGAAATATGCAAATGGATAAATAATGGATAAACGATTAAAAATGATTATGTAAATGGATTATGGCTATGAATAAATGATTATAAATGCTTATAATATTTTAATGGTTTTATGGAGATATGATTATGCAGATGATCAATTAAAATATGCAATGGATAAAAATGATTAAGAGGACATTTTTATGCGTCTACACATTTTTTGTTGAGGATTGTTAGGAGGTGGGTTATGGGCTGATTTCCAATTATGGGGATGGTTACCTTTAGTTTTATCTTCTTTTTTTGAGAGGCTTACATCCATATTGGTGTTGTTACATTGATTCATATGTTGTACTTGGTCTATGAGATTGGGTGTTATGGATGTTGTTGAGGCTTTTCGTTTGAGGTTTTTTAGGAGATCATACTTGACAAAACAATACACTTTTTGAGGTGTTGGTAGGAGGAAATTATGGTTTATAGGTTTCTCTCTTCATGGTTCCTTCTTGGATGTTTATGGTTTGGGGAGGATGGTGGCAACATGTTGTGAGAGAGTATGCAACTCTTGGGTTGCATGTGTGGATCATTGTTATTGTCCTTGGTACTTAATTCTTTCATTTACTTATCACACATTGATGTATAGTGTTGATTGGTAGACTTGATATGCTTTAACATTACCTATGCAGTGGGAGTTCTTGGATATGTATGTTCTTCATTGACAGATTTGATACAGGGAGCTTGTGATTGTAGTTTACAAGTTGCATATATTCTTGGCATGAGTTTACTGGTGTATTGATACCTTGGAGGTATGGATGGTTGGATGTATTAGCATGTGTTATGGATGCTATTTCCGATTGTGTGCATATTTCAGCTGAAAACAACTTGGTTAGATCCTTTGTTATGACTTGGATTTGATGCTTGTGCTCATGGATTGGTGCATGTTCACCTTAGCATGTTCCTTTTCTTCCATAGGTGGCATGTTGGAGGATGAGAGGAGTCTTTTTTCTTGAGATGGTGGTCACTTTGTTCTTATTGTAGGTATCTTGATGGAGCACGAGAGTATGTTATAGATTCATGTGGTTTCATGGATGGCTATGATAATGTATTTCATGTATTGATCCCTTATGCAATGTATACAACAAGTTGGAGAATGTTGGGATATGGTGTTGTACACCATTGCATAAAATGATTTATTATATTGTTGTAATTAAATAATTATGTAGTAGTGATACACCTTGGTGGTGTTGTTAATCACACTAGGTAATTATTTGGGGTCCACTTGATGTTGTATTGTAACATTGTATTAAATTATTATTTGTGTGGGAGACATGTGATAATAATTTAATATTGGGGAATATTAAATAATGTGATGTCTTAGTACCCAATATTAAATAAGGGGTTAGTGGTTTTGTATTCACATGGTTTTGTGGTACGCCTTACCACTAGTTGTATTATGTGTGAGCTTGTGTATATAAATCAAACACATGTGTAGTGGTTTAGGTTGGATGAGTGGTTTGGATGTCATTATTGAATCTTCTTGAGAGTGCATTTGTGAAGCATGGCAATGGGATGTGCGGATTCATGCTTGGACACATGGGAATACATTGGAGGGCTTGATGCTTCAAAGGTGTTCATTGTAACTCTTGTATTTGCTTAATGGCCAATTAATATGATGGAGTATGGATACTTTTGGAAGCTAGGTTTTTCCCTCTTGAGGGTTTTCCTAGGGCATATCTTATGTCATCTTTGATGGGTATGTTGTCTATTCTATTGCATGTGGATTTTGAGCACTTATCTGCATTGTTATCTCTTTTGGGTTATGTGGAAATTGTCATACAATGGTTGTAAGTTTCCTTACAAAAAGACCCAATATTGTTTTGAAATTATAGAACCAAAATATGCACTCTAAACACATAAGTTGGAAAGAATTCCAACTTTGATACCATTGTAAAAACCACACTTATTTTTGCATGAAATTTTACGATTTTTTTTTTTGACATATAATGACATTTTGTCAAACAAATGGAAAGTTTGCAAGTTTGAGATGTTTCAGTGGTTTTAAGCATGTAAGAAATATAAATTGATTCACAATGAACATAATCAACATTGCATGATTTCAACTTGAAACTCCATACATTATTTTAAATGAGTACACAATCCTCATAGTTATATTTTTGAGTATTGACAAAGAACAAAAACATAAATTCAAATAAACATATTGTAGGTATAATGTCCATGTACCATTCTTGTAGGTTGCATATACTTAGTTGCCCAACTGTTGAGCCTCGACTTTTTACAATTGAATATATTTGATGGTGTTTGGTGCTTCAACCAACTGCTTGCAAATATGGATGCCTAGACACTTCCTTCACACCTACAATTTCCACACAACAACTATCATTAATCAACAACAGTAATGAGGCGGTGCATTGGGGTTTAAGGAAAAACCGTGCCTTCCTGTAACTTCTAAAGCTTGTCCAAAGGCCATGACTAAGGTAAAATAGCAACACCTCTTTCCCATAATATGCACAAAAACTTTTAATGTATGATGTCCATCTATATAGACAGTGAAGGTGAATGGTGCTAGGTAAGAGTCTTCCTAATAACTACAGTAAACTCACACCAAACTAGCAAATAAACCCTTCAATGTTCACGCCTAGGTCAAGGAAGGAGAAATACCATCCACTTAGCTCTAGTATTTGCAGCGACAAAATTCTCCAACCCTCACGTCCATTCTCAT
Source organism: Sequoia sempervirens (assembly GCA_007258455.2). Taxonomy (NCBI): domain Eukaryota; kingdom Viridiplantae; phylum Streptophyta; class Pinopsida; order Cupressales; family Cupressaceae; genus Sequoia; species Sequoia sempervirens. The sequence goes on along the minus strand of VDFB02341046.1, from coordinate 26,330 downwards.
ATGCATTCAAAACTTTATCAACAATACAAATACCTCAACTTATTCGACCAACAACAAGAATTCTTCAAAACCAAAATGTGCAACAATAACAATCCTCCAATCTGAGCCAAATGATAATCACTAAACCCCAAATTTGTCTCCATAGGAGACTCACAAATTTATCATTTATCGCACTTGAGAAAGGCTTGTATGATCTTCTCCACAAAACTAGCTAGGGTGGAATCATTTCACCATCAAAACCAATTTCCCTAGGGTTCCCATTCCCCAAAGCCAAGAACTTGGAAAAGTTCCTCAAATTATCAATTAGAGAAAATAAACAAGCATAGTACAAATGAGCTCCAATTTCACTTTCTATATCACTTGCCTTTTTCTTGCTCATTAAAATAAATAAAATGACTTTATAGAGTTACTTTATAAATCTTTCCCAAAGTCACTTTGTAACACCTTTTAATTAATTATATAACATTACCTTATAATTGTTCCTTTTCTTGCTAGGTAACATTAAATAATTAAATAAATTAATTCCCTTTTCTTGACTAATACAAATTGGATAACCTAAATAAAAAAAATCATCAACCAAGGAATGATAGATGAAGAATTTGAGAAAGAAAAAAGCTATCCTTAGCTCACTCAAAAATCTTGGCATGAGAAGAGATCTATTGGAGATCAAAAATCTAGGGAAACCTGGCTCAGAGAGGGTGATCTTAATACAAGGTTTTTCTATATATCCAAAAAGATAAGAAGAAATCACAATAAAATTACTTCAATTCAAAGCAAGGGAGTCTCATAGCTAAATAAGAAAAAAGATATCCAAGAGGAAATTTTCAAATATTTTCATAACTTGCTCATGAATACTAGTGCATCTAACCTGATCGACTAGGAAGACTTTTTGCATTTAAGTCCAAACCTAATTGTAGACGCGGATAACCAAATATTGATGGATCCAATATCCAAATAAGTGAAAGGGTCATATTTCATGTCTCCAGACAAGTCTCTTCACCTAGACAATTTTCCAACACTATTCTACTAAAATTTTTGGGACATCATTGGCGAAGAGTTATGGTTGGGATTTGTTGATCTACAAAAATCTAGGAAACAATGAAGGATATTAACTCCACCTTGATTGCATTAATTGCAAAGAAAATAGTGCCAATATCCTTCAAATACTTTTAGCCTATCTCACTCAACAATACAACATAAAATCTTTCTGATCAGAAACATCCTTACCTTTACCAACACGAATGGGAGTCTTCAGCATTCGAATGGAGCAAGCAATTTCCTTTGCAATAGCCTTCCTTTTCTACAACCTATCCATTTCCTCTTTACTAGTACCCACCTCAGTAGCACCGACACCCCTTTCCTTACCTTGCTTCAGCAGTGCAATCACAACACTTGGAGGAGCCTCACCATAAACACCACCAACCAAGGTTAGAGGGAAACCCTTCTCTAGAAGAGGGTCCACACTTGACACTTTTCATTTCCGGCTTTCATCCTCCGCAACCTGCACAATACCCACCTTAGTTGCACTGACACCCCTTTCCTTACCTTGCTTCGGCAGCGCAATCACAACACTTGGAGGAGCCTCACCATAAACACCACCAGTCGGGGTTAGAGGGAAACCCTTCTCCAGAAGAGGGTCCACACTTGACACTTCATTTCCAGCTTCCATCCTCCGCAACCTACACAGTTCTTAACTGTGCAGGTTGCGGAGGATGGAAGCCGAAAATGAAAAGTTTCAAGTGTGGACCCTCTTCTGGAGAAGGGTTTCCCTCTAACCCCGGCTGGTGGTGTTTATGGTGAGGCTCCTCCAAGTGTTGTGATTGCACTGCCGAAGCAAGGTAAGGAAAGGGGTGTCAGTGCAACTGAGGTGGGTACTAGTAAAGAGGAAATGGATAGGTTGCCATTTGGATGTTGAAGAATCCTGTTCCTGTTGGTGAAGGTAAGGATGTTTCTGATCAGAAAGCTCCTCCTAGCACTTTTGATGAGGATGTGACTATGGGAAAGCGTATTGAGAATTTTGACAAAGAGGAGATTGATGTACTGGGCTTGGCCTATTATTCTGCCAATATTTTGTTTAAATTGTTTAAATGGTTTTTTCATGAGATCAATAGGACTAATATTAGAATTAGAGGTGTTGCTAGCAAGGCTGGGGATGTTTCTATCCAAAGCTAGATTGATCATGTGATGGAGTCCCTAAATACTATTGCTTATATTGTTGCTGAGGAAACCACTAATTTGAAGAAGAATTGGGAAAGTAGATTTTCTACTCTTGAGGAAAAAATTGATGATATTAGGAATGTTATGAAAAAGGGTGATGCTCCTACAGTTGTGGACATTATGGTCTTTGCTAGGGTTAGTTCCCCTCTGATGAAAAAGAAAAAGGAGAAGGTCTCTGGGGATGATGTTGTGGCTGGTGGGGGTGAGAAAGTTGTGGGTAAAGGTATTGTTTTGAGTGAAGAGGTAAAAACTGGTGGGCCGGGGGTTAGAACCAGGAACAAAATGAAAGCTCAGGTTGGGGCCTCTGTTGAGGCCTCTCATATTGTGGAGAATTTGCACAAGATGGCTGAGAATGAAATGGAAGCTGTGGAGATCCTGAATAATATGTAGTGTTGTCGTATGGTTTTCATCTTTTTGGCTATTTTTTGACTGTGTGTTTGTTGTCGCTTGGCTAATTGTTGGTTAATGGTTTCTTCTTTCTGTCAGCTACTCTCTTTTGTATAGGGTTCTGGGCTCCTTCAAAACCCGTCTCTTACCTTTAATCAAAACAATACAACATACACAATAATTTTGAAGATAATTGTAAATTGACTCAAAGTAGTCCTACCTAAAATCATCTCAAAGGATCAGAGTGGGTCCACTCCTAGTAGATATATAATTGACAATATTGTGATTGCATAGGATATTGTTCTCACAATCTCATCAACCAGTCAGAGAAGTATGATTTTGAATTGGACATTAACAAAGCCTATGAAAGAGTGAATTGGAGATTTCTAATGATAATATTGGAAAAAATTGGGTTTTAGGGAGAATAGATAAACTAGATTTTTAACAACATTTCTAGTGTGAGATACTCAATCTTGGTAAATAACTCCCCATTTGGCTTATTTGAACCTACCAGAGGTCTAAGGTAGGGAGACCCCTCTCCCCTTTCCTCTTTGTAAGCATGGTAGAGGCTCTTAATCAGGCAATCAAAATTTCTCCAATTAAGGTTAATGGATCAATGTTAAGGTGGTAGATGAACCCCCCAATATCACCTACCAAAAATTCACATATGACACTATACTTTAAGATGAAGTAAAGATTCAAGAATCCACTACTATACAAACTCTTATGGATAAATACACAACAGATTTATGACAAATTATAAATAAAGAAAAATCAAGAATCTTTTTCTTTAATACTAGACACTCCTCCCAAAGATGAATAAATAACATTTTGGACTTTAATATAGGAAATTTTCCATGTAACTATCTGGGTGTACTACTCTTCGAAGGTGCAATTAAATATTTCCTATGGCAGGAAACAATAAAAAAATGTAGAAGTAAAGCCTCATCATGAAAAGGAAAATGCCTAACTTTGGTTGGGAAAATCCAAATGATAAAGGTTGCCCTATTAGTCATTAATATATATCAGCTTTCAAGCACACAAATAACTAGGAAAGTCAGAGGTCAGTTGGAAAGAATAATGAAAAATTTCATGTGGTAAGGATCAAATAAGAAAAAAAATTCCTCTCATTGGCTGAAAAACCATTTGGTAGGAATAAAGGAAATAGAGAAGAAAAATACTTCTCTTGGGGCGAAGTTGGTATGGAAATTGTTTAACAATCAAACAACTAAATGGTGTTGAATTTTGAAGAAAAAATACTTGGACAATGAGGATCATGAAATGATATTTACTAATTGCAACCCTCCACATGGTTCAAATGTATGTAACTTCATGCTACATTGCAGGTCATTAATCATTGAACACTTATCATGGGTAGTCAACAATGGTGTCAAAGCAAAATTCTAGGTGGATTATTGGAATGCCTTCCCTTCCTTGGTTAAGTTACCATTCATTGCTCAATTTGTGATAAAATTCTAAACTTATCAGAGACACGAGTCAATTTATTTCTACATAATCCATTTGATGCCAAATTATGGAATATGCAAGAAATAGAGAAGTTAACAATATCGACCAATTGTAAAACAAAACTTGTGGAAGAACTTAGAAAGAGGAATGTGGTAGCAAATCTAAAAGAGGACACAATAATCTAGACTGGGTAAAAAATTGGTGAATACTCAGTCAAAATGGGATATAACCTTCACATGTCATTGGAATGAGCTTTTGAATGGACTTTAGAATTATGCTAGAGTAAATGGACTTTATTGAAGGTTGAGGGATTTTCTTATGATACCATCCACAAATGAATTTTAACTACAAATTGCATTAAATAATCGGTATATCTGGTCCATCAAGGTGTATTATGTGCAAAGAAAGAGAAGAAATTATCAACCATCTATTAATTGATTTTACCTTTTCTAACTTCTGTTGAGATTGACTTTGAAATAGCCTTAAGTGTAATGACCCTCTTCAAAATGACATTCACCATCTCTTTATGAGATGGCCAAGATTAAGGCAATCAACATGAGATGGTATATGGATTACAAGCCCCTCATTGTTAATATAGGAAATATGGAAGGAGAGAAATAATAAAATCTTCAATGAGAAAGAAGTGTAAAACAAAAAGAATAAAAAAAACATCTATGAGGTGGTAAGATCAAATCTATTCTCTTTAGCTCCTAAAACTTTCACATCGCCAGACACAAAGATTATGGAACAATGGAGCTCCCTTCATATCCTAGAAAATATGGGAACCATAACACCTAAAGCAATCAAAAGAGAAAAGTTCAGATGGTTCCTTCCGTCAAGTGAGCAATTGAAGATGAAATTTGATGAAGCAACTAAAGGTAACCTAGGCATATTGGGAGTTGGAGTGGTAATTTGAAATGGTAAAAGGAAAATTTATATGGACAATCACCAGGAAATTGTCCAATGGTTCAAAACAATGAAGTTGAATTCAAAGCACTCTTAAGGGACCTGAAAATTTGTTAAAAAGAAAACCTAATTGATGTGGACATTGAAGGTGAGTCTCAAATCTTCATTGCTTCTAAATTCCAAATTGGAAGTTGAAAAACATAGTGGAATCAATATGGTCAATTCTTGATGGTATGGAAAAAATTTCAATCTCCCATTGTTATTGGGAAGGAAAAAGATGACTAACTTTCTTGGTATTAAAGCCTTCCAAATGGAGAATGAAGAGAGTCTCGAAAAACATAGACAATTGGGGTGACATCCCAATATAATTGACCATAAGGACGAGGCGTTCACGGGTGCACGTTCCCACTGTATTCCATGCATTATCATTAGCATGCGGTCTTGCCTAAGAAATCTACTTCAACTAAGAAATCTATTTCATTACCAATAGTGAAATAAAAAGCTATGTGACTAAAAAATTTAGAACTGCCATGTGGACAAATTAGATTGGGCGAAAAAAAACATACTACATCAAAGAGTTTAATCCGGCAAAAGATCATGGTGACAAAACCTATTTAGGTGCAACTATTAAAGGGAAAGCGAGGATGTTAGTGGCACAATTGAGGATAGGATCGCATCACCTTAGGTGTGAGACTAGTAGGTGGAAGATACCCAAGGAAACTTGGGAAGAAAGAACTTGTATCTTCTACAATAAGGGGGTTGTGGAAACAGAATGGCACTTCATCATGGAGTGCACTGCGTACGTGGATATCCGCACTTAGCATGCAAATAGTTTGAAAGTTGACAATATGCACTAGCTATTTGAAGAAGATAAGATTAATCAGACAGCTAGCCTTCTGGTCAAAATTAATGGCAAGAGATCCGACTTAGAAAAAAGCATGAAGACAAATTAGCCCTGTTTTGTCTCGGTCCCATACACTGTTTAGTCTCATGAACCTCATTAAAATCTTTCATTTCATTTCATTTCGGTGGGGATATTTATTTTATTCCACCGGATTTGTGGGAGTTAATAAAAAAGTAACTTTAAAAAAGTGGGAATTGGCTAACTGAGACGGAATCCATCGAAAATGGTAACGTGAAAACGAAGGATCGGAAAAGGGCCGGTAAGTGGGGGCCACGGGCCTGGCCACCTAAGCAGTTAAGCGGTTAAGCGCGGCCCATTCTACGTCATGGATGTGCAATTGCATAACAATTCCCCTTCCCTCCAAGCTACAAATTGGAGCGACAATTGGGCAGAAGATCAAACACTGCCCTTTGCTCATCACAAGTGTGATCATTGGGTCCGTCTTCGCAAACAGATGCACGAGGAGGGGTGGAAGGAGGAGCAGCCTTACCAATAGGGGTGGAAGAAAGAGACACCAAGACCGGAGAAATTCAGCACTCAACTGGCTTCAAACATCCCCACTGTTGACAACACAGCACCCACTTCGATCCAGTATTTTAACCACGTGCCGAAGTGGGTGCTGTGTTGTCCACATTGGGATGTTTGAAGCCCAGATCGAAGTGGGTGCTGTGTTGTCCACAGTGGGGATGTTTGAAGCCCAGTTGAGCAGCGCGTCGTTCCAGCTGATGGGCATGGCGGGATGCTGATGGAATTTACATCGTTTCCGGCACTGAGCAGGCCGTACAGGGCGCCCGTTGGGATACCCGGCTTGATTTTCATAATCACGGCGCCCCTGACAACAAGATCGGCCAGTTTGTGAAAAAATGGCGGATCATGGCACTGAGTCGCAATAATTGGGTCGGGTGCACCCTTTTGCCCCGGGTTAGTCACCGTTCGCCCTTTTTATACGACTCAGACGAAGAATGCTGCCGCGGGCAGGCGTGCCCTCCGCCCGACGTTCCAGAGGGCTATTTGGCGGTCTATGTCGGGAGAGAAGTCGAACCGAGGCGGTTCATCATTACCTGAGCCGGCCCCTGTTTCGGGCCCTGCTGGACAAGGCCGAGGAGGAGTTCGGGCTCGATCACCAGGGCGCCAAAACCATACCATACCGTCCAAACCGTCCAAACCTTTTCATCAGACATAATTTTTTTGTGAAGGTACAGAACTCGGGATCTCAACTAGATCTCCTCTTTGATATAGATTTGGTTGATATCTCGTATTACCTCGATCTCTCTCCATTATGCCTTTAAAGTATTCACTGTGCTCTCAATTAGGCAAGTAAAATGCAAATGCTACTCCACGCAACTCAAATGTCTATTCATTACCAACTCAACAGCGAAGGAAACTGCCATAGAGAAGGTGATCGACACCAGTCTCTTTTCGGGTGAGCATATCCACAACCACACACTTGTGGATACTTTCCTGAAAACTTTGTGCTTGTCTTTATGATGAAGACCTGTAATGATATTGCAGTAAACGACAACATCCAAAGTCTTGTGAAATAGAAAGCTACGATTGTGGTTAATGATTTCAACATGGAGCCACAATTTGGGAGCTTGATTAGGAAATTTGATATCACCATAGCTAGGGGAAGTGAGAAACATAAGCAAGATATTACTCTGTTTTGTGAAGGGATCAAAATAGACAATATGGAGGTCTTTAATTTCTACATTGGAGTGGAAAGTGAGATCATGACACCTAGACAGATCTCAAGCAAGGGCCTTTGAGGTTTTTGAAGGTCTATGATTCCTAATCCATCATAAGTCATAGTTGGCAAAGTGTAGTTATGTTTGCTTGGAAGACATTTTGGAATCTGGCCTAATCTTTTTATTTTTCATTTAATATAATGGGTGTTACGCCCATGGTAGCTACTTATTCACAAAAGAAAATATTATATATATATAACAAATCTATATTATAATATAATATAAATATATACAACAATATTTTTATATAATTTATAAATAAAATGGAACTCATAAGTTGATACTAGATATTAGAAGTTCATAGTGTGATATTTATTTGTTTTAATTTATTTAGATTGCTAATTTAATACAACAAAATTCAACCATTGATATGATAAAAGAAGTTTGTTTTGTGAAACACATTTTTTAGGATTGAAAAATACGAAGATCTTAGTGTACAAAATTCAAATTAAAAATTATATTTATGTACAATTACATTTGATTAACATAAGAGAGCTCTCAAAATTTGTTTAGATATTATCCTTTCACATGTGAAACAAATAAATATTAAGATTCATTCAAATGATTAATGATTTAAGATTAACCATCATAGACATTTTCATGATAATACATTTAGACAAAAAATCACTATACAAAACCAGTTTAATTACAGGACATGTTTTATAACATGAGATTAAAAATAATTTAATTATAGATATATGCAAAAGTAAGAATCATTAAAAAACATCTCTTTAGTTACTAAAGAATAAGGGAGAGATCTATTGGAGACAACTCTTTCAAGCTAAAAATAATGTAGGGACAAATCAATGAGGTAATTTTTTTTCTCTATTAATTTTTTATTTTTATAGATATGTGACATTTTGAATATAAAAATGTTAAATGAACAAATAGAAAATAGAGATCCAAATATTGACTACAATTTTAGTCTTATGGTTTCTACTTTCTAATGATTAGAACATACAAAAGTTAAGAAGATGAAGTTTTATACTTAATCAATGAGATGAGTTGTTATTTTGGTAATAACTTTGATTTTCAACTTGAGATGAAAGAACATAGAGGTAAGAATATTTTGGAACGTTATTTAACTTGTGAATATTTAATGTGATACTTATTTAAAATTACTTGGGCACGAATGATTCTATTAGTTTTGTCATTTAGTTATTTCTTACTAATTCTATTGAGTAATATATTTAGTTTGGAATACTTACAATTTTATATTAAAAATATCAATAGTGATTATCTATATTTATAGTAATAGAACATGATATTGGTTCAATTTTTATTTCAAACCAATAATCAATTTAATGACTCATTGTTTATTATTTCTTTGATCTCTTTTAAATCATGCTTAAAGAATGATGTAACATCAATAACTATAGTAAATGTATCCAATTAAATTTTAAGAATAATTCATGCTATTATTTATTTCAAGATTTTAAGGTGTATAAAATTTAGTAGTTCAATTAGTGGATAGTTTCTTTATTAGTAGACATTACTTTAAATCTTATATCATCAAGAAATATGATAGTTACTTATTTTGATGTGTAATTATCTTTAATTATTTTGATTAAGATTTTTTTTACAAATATATTTGTAGTTAATATATGATAGGCATTTTAGAATTTCTCCTATTTTCTAGATTATTTAGAAAAAAATAATTAGGATATGAAACAAAACATCATAGTGTTTGGTAACAATGATATCTTTGGTTCATGTTTATAGATAATGCTATCATGCTTGAACTGCTGCACTTATAACCTACTATAACTACAAAAATAGATTTTTCAACATCGTCCTTATAAATCATCGGGGATAAATAAGAGACATCCTATTGATTAAAATCCAAGGAAATTATGGTAATCTTCCTTGGATCACAAATTAAAAAAAGATAGTTCAAAAGAAAAAAATGATGTTAGATTTTAAACTGAGAAAAATATCATGTATTTTCATGAGGGAAGTAGAAAGATTGAATATAGTTTTTAAAGACCTCCAATAGAATTATAATCTTTTGAGTTTCATAGAGGAGACAAAATTATCATCTTATAGACCATGAAGAATAGAACTATTGTTATATTGTTCAAAGAGTGTTATTTTTATTATGATTGGATATTAGATGAAATTAATAAACAAGTATTGTTCATTATGACCAAATAATTTTAAATTTAAATCCTTCCCTTCATCGATAGCAATCATAGTGGAACTATTTAGGGAAAAGGGCACTAGAAAGGGTTGCATACACAAAAAAAAATCGCATCATAGTTTATAAAATAAAAAATATATATATTACACCTTGATTGTATTTAGAATTAGCGTATATAGGTAATCTAGTGAATAACAAAGGTTCCTAGTATGCAAGTGTTTAGGTATGGGGTTAGCAAATATTCAAGAAAGATTATACTAACTTAAACATTAAAATTGGGTGAATCATTCAAGAAAATAATTCAACTACAACTAAGGGTGAAATCCCTAAGATTAATTTCAATATAAAACGTATTCATGATATACTCAAAGTAATCCCATGTGGATTGCTTGATTCTTTGAGGTTTTAAGATAAAATTTGAGGTAGAATTCAAGCCTTTATTTTTTTGAATGTATTTTAAAATATAGTCTTGAAAGTTGGTGACCTTGGTGCACTCTTAATAAAGAAGTATAGTTTTCAAAGAGTGATTTTGGACTAGGACCTAGATGATCCCTATAAATCTAAAACTCTTTCTAGAGAATATATCTATCCTTAATGGATAGATGCATATCTCGTTTGGATAGATACTTATCCTTGTTGGATAAAAGACCCCTATCCCATATGGGCAGATGCCTAATCCATATGACTGGATGCTTGTCGCATATTATAAAAATTCCTATCTCATATGGATAGAAGTACCTAAGTATACACATGAAAAAACAAGTTTAACAACTTGAGTAAAAACAAAAAACACAAAAAAATGTTAATGGTATTTTAAGGTTTTATAGTTGAGTCTTTACACTATTATTTGAAAAAGTTTTAAAGTATTAAAAATGCTCAAATACCTTAGAATTTTATGTGAGAAAGAACAACCAAGAATACCTAAAAAATTCATTAAAGAATGCAAAAACATATCTAGCTTTGCTAAAGAAAGGATTGGAAATGGACTGGCCAAATCACTATGAACTAACTCTAATATTTGTGAAGCTCTCGATGACTTTCATTTATCAAATTTATCTTCAATAAGCTTAGGTCAAGGACACATCCTTGAAATAAAATGATAGAAAATATAACAAAAGGAAACCATGTAACCACACTCTATTGGTTGAGCTACTAGAAGTAGCAGTAGTTAAGATGGCCAAACTATTCATGCCATACTCATCTCATCAAAATGAGTGAGAACAATAGTCAAAGGAGGATTAAGAGCAAAGTGAAAAAAGAGATAAAGTCAATATTGATGATCTTCTCTCCCTCTATAACTATATAACTATTGTACATCTCACTGATAACCATTGAATTGAGAGTGAACTCAAATTTATTGCCTCAACCTATGTGAGTGATTTGATAAATTGATCTAGGAGATTAGTTGACAATGGGGGAACATAAAGAACATCCTAAAATGTGACATCCCACATTAATAGACCCTCTTCCACACACCTCAACAATATTTTTATAACCCATAAAAATAGTCGGATGTGATCTATTTGTTTCTTTAAAAATTTATGTTAATCATGACTATAATTTTTGTAATAGGCACATTTGACCTTGTACTTCTTAGGCTTGCCAATTTTTGAAGAATAACTATCATTGGTTACTTTTGAGGCAACTAATTTTTATCCCTTTTCTCCTTATATTTTTTCTATTTTTATCCTTATTACCTAGCTCTTTATGTTCTTTTATGCCTTGGTTAACAACTAAGGCATGTGACTTAGAGAGAATATGAGATGGTGAATTGAGTACCAAGAGCACCAAGCTTAAAGAGAATATTGAGGACCAATTATTTATCCTTTTTTTTAATTCCATACTCTTTTAACTTAGTAATTTCAATTTTGTGAAGAAATCATGAATGGAGTAAAAAAATTCCTGGGATCAAACTAGTGAGATTTTTTTCAACTATTGACCTTTCATAGAATCTTGAGTCTCAAGCAGTTTTTTTAAAATTTAATCCAAATTTTATTTGGAATTCAAAGATTCACTATGAAAAAGGAGATCAAGAGATACATACAAACGTAGTGTTCTATAAGCCTAATCACATTTGTTAAACCACTTAAGTTTTTGTACAAGAAAAATTTAGTTTAAGTTCTAACCCCATAGTAATTTTGTGCAAACCAAATTTTCTTAAATATATCACCACTATCTAGATTTCCCCTCAAAGTAGTTGTATGGTGTAAGTAGAGGAATTAAAATTTGATCCATGATATAGGAAATACTAATTTGTAGAAAGTAAATTGGTCTAAAAAAGAGATAACATAGGCACACCCCCTTGTTACTAGTTGCTAAAATGATTCCCAACAAGTAAAATATTTGAAACTTTATGATCAATGTATTTTATAATGTAAACACTAGATTTTCAAAATCTTTCAAGACCTAACAAGAAAAAAATATTAAAACTATAGATCAAGTACAATATGATATGAAACAAAGAGCACTAGCTTGGAGTACTTAAAAATACACATTATGAAAATAAAAAAATCTAAAAATTTCACAATCCTAATTGTGACCTGGCCCTAAATTTTGTACTGAAATGTATTTCTGTAGTTACATGTATAACTTATGTGATTTAATATTATTTTTACTTCGGATCAGTAAAAATGTGGCTAATTATGGTACTTATGAATGTATTTCTGTAGTTACATGTATAACTTATGTGATTTAATATTATTTTTACTAACTTTATTCTTGACATTGGAGTGTGATATGATAGTTACGCCACTCTTGTCAAGATAGAGAGTATCAGTGGGAATAAGAGTCAAGCCATTTCAAGACGATATGGATGAAATTTGCATACACAAACATATAATATCATTCCTGAATTTTCATACTACATTAAAAAAAGAATAAGTAATAAAAATATTTTATTTATTAAATAATTATCGAATTAAATAATAATTTAATTTTTTATTATTATTGACAAAAATATATTAAAAAATTAATACTAATAAAACGTAAATTCATATTATTAAAAACTAATACCACATGCATTAAGAGAGAGAAGATATTAAATATTGTATTAATAAGAAGTGGGACCAAGTCAAAAAGAAATATTGAAAAAAAGGGGTACCTTAAAAGGGGACTTAACTTATTTTAAACAACTTTATTATGAATACATAAAATAAAGGAAGGGGCTAGCAAGTGATCTCTCATTAGGAAAATCCTAGCTGTTAAGAAAAATAAAAAGGGAAATAAAGTATTTTTAAAGGAAGGAAAAGTTACAAATATCTTAAGAGGAAATCTTAAAGTTAAGAAAAACCTTAATTTAAGGCAGCTAGCTCCTTGAAAAAGTAAAAAGAGGATAGCTCTTGAGTTTCTTTGAAAGCTTCTCCCCATGTAGCTAAAAGGGAAGGTATAATTGGTAATAAAAAAGAATGGAAAGATCATTATTTTTATTTTATTTTTAAGGAGATTAATAAAAGGAAGAAGGAAGGAGGCTATGTGGGGTTAGAAAGAAATAAAAATTGTGTATATTTTTATTCAAAGGTATAAAATTATGGTTTAAATCTTCAATTTGTTTGGGTAAAATGTTTTTTGTGAGAGGAGGTTAAGTATTTGTTGTTGGAATTGGAAATAAAGAATTAGTTGCAACAAGAAATAATATTAAAATTTTAAGTGCTCTCAATCCTGCAAGGTTGATTACTCTCAATTCCATTTTATACAAAATTCTATACACTGATTGATATTGGTTTTAAAAAATCAAATAGATTTACAATTACAGTTTCAATATTTTAAAATCATTGTAAATATTGATTGGAATCAACCCATAGCTGCACAAAAATGAAATAAATAATATGTTATGAAAAATTGCTTAAAATAAGCTGATAAATTGAATTAAACACTAGCTAAGAGGAGGGTTGTAGAAGTTGTTAAAAATAGAGAGACCATTAAAGCAAAATATTTTCCAATTGAACCGTGATTTGTTATTAAATTTATTTTAGGAAAGCATAATTTTTTTATAAAATGTTTAAGAAATATTGGCTAAGGGTTGCTTATGACTATTGTAATATTCTATAAAAACCATGGGAAAGCTAATGAAATTATGAGCTTTCACATGACTGTTGTAGTAATATACAACAACCATAGGAAATTCATCACCAACAATATGATGTGATTTATGTTCTTCATAACCAGCTTTAAAGTTCTAAAAGAATAAGTTGTTTAATTACCAACATATTGAATTGAAGAATAAGTAATTCAACACCAGCATTATGAATTTCATTTCAGCATTATAATGTTGTGGTGTAGTTCATTTCAACACCTTTCTCTAAACTTGTGCAAACACCTACAGTTTTTATTCTGTGAACTATTATGACCAACAATCTTGTGTAGGACTCAGATAGCGATGTAGTCTATAATATATCAAATAAGGTATATTCAACACAGTTGTTGTTGGTTCCCTATAAGATGCAAGGAGGGATTAATGCACCTAAGTGTAGTCTTATCCTATTGGTCAATGGAAATGCCAATATTATTGAAAGACCAATAACTTGCTAACAAATTGATTATCACCTAAGAAATTAAAATTAGCAAGACAAATAAAGGATTTAAGTCACTAATCTTGGACTAAACAATAACCAAAGTTATATATACATGATCTTGGATAGAATGTGTAAAATGTGTTGAGTGACTACTAGGTTGAACCCGAGAGAATATATAAATGAAATAAATGCTTTGTCCAAAGAAATTAATTCAAATAATTACATAGAGGATTTTTTAAGTTAAATTGAGTCACTTCATGGGTAAAAGAGCATATGCATAGATATTTGTGCTTGGGGTATTAATAGGTTGCATGTGTTGTTGGCAACACAAGGGTAGACAATTGAGAGGGGGGGATGAATCAGTTGTCACATAAATTATAGTTATTAAAATTATTCTCAGATCTGATAAATAAGCATGAAAGCATAAACCATCACCACATAAAAAACACACATAACACCAAGATTTTTACGTGGAAACCCTGTTAGGGGAAAAACCATGGTGGAGGTTAGTCCACAAGATTATAATCTATTAAAAGTATTATAAATGGGGAATGCACATGCATTCAGGCACACTGCCTAGAGCTCACTGCTCAATTACAAAAGGCTTATTGCCCAAAAGAAGACTCGCTGTCTTACAGTCACATTCAGATTACATCCGAAAGATTTTGAACTAAGAAAATAACATCTTCTAATGCCTGATTACAGTTCTGGTTAAGCACATAAACTCTTCCTTACACTTTACTTCTTCCTTCGAAAGATTAGGATATTATTCGCACTTAGCATGCAACATACATCGCACACCATACCATCAAATGGTATAAAAAATCGATCATATATATCCACAACTAAGGATGACATCAACTACATGTCAACCCAACAAAATATGAAATGTGTACAAAATATCAACCCAAATCAATAAACAATTTATCAATGTGGACCAAACAATGTCAGCCAAAACATAGTAAGGACCCAAAACAACATCCTAAAATATGGAACACCTTCAAAAATTATGCCTCGAAGATCTGCAACACGCTACAATCACCTTGTCAGCCATGATCATGAAAAACATGAACTCACAGAAGAAAATCACCAATCGCGAGCACAATGATCAATGCAAACCAACAACACAGATAGAGCATGATCTAGAAACATCCACAAGAATCATGAATCACCATAGAAGCATCCACAACAACTCAAATTACTAGAATCACATTATCTTCTTTTAGGAACACCAACTAAAGCAATAGAACAATTGTTAGAACACATATACTCATAACTCAATACTTCATGTGGACAAACTAGATATACTTGTCAAAAAACCCTTTAATTTGCAACCTCTTATCATCAATATACTGAGCTAGCCACCATACTGAACTTCACTGCATCACCAATAACCTGCAACTTATTTTATTACAATTTTCTCAATATCCTCGACATATACAACCTTAAATACATTAATGACAATAGTGTTGACATCAATGGAAATAGTGTTGACATCAATGAAAACCACATATCAACAATATCCAACAATCTCCCCCTTTGGAATTGATGGCAACACATGATGTGAAGAAAACCATCAACGATACTTTCTCTTAGCACTTTTCCCCTCTTAGATTTTGACTCTTTTTCTCCTTAACTCTTTCACATTTTTTCATATGACTCTTCTCCCCCTTTGACATCAATGATAGAGATACACATTATCTTTCTCCACACAAGCTCTGAACCATATTTCTAAACATCTGACTACTCCCCCCGAGTATCAGCCACCACAACATCAATCTGGATCACAAGATATGACTATGAAATGCACAGACTTATGCAAGTCAATGCATCTTAGATTCTGATTAGGAGGGGTAATCACCCCTAGCTTCCCTCTGAGATACTCAAAAGTATCCTTAGGCAAGGGCTTGGTAAAGATATCTGCAATCTGTTCCTTAGTGGGCACATACTCCAATCTGGCTTCCTTCTCACTCAAAAAGTGAAACTTGATAGATATATGCTTGGTTTTGAATGCAACACCAGATTCTTAGAAATGTTAATTACACTTGAATTATCATAGAATATAGCAATAGGTTCATCATACATAACTCTGATATCTTTCAACAGCTGCTTCATCCACAATACTTGAGTACAATTGTTAGCAACAACAATGTATTCTGCCTCTGCAGTAGATAAAGAAATGGCATTTTGCTTCTTACTTAACCATGAAATCAACTTCTTTCCCAAGAAAAATGCACCAACACTAGTACTCTTTATGTCATTCACATCTCTTTCCCAATCAACATCAGTAAAGGCACTCAAAGTAAGGTTATCTTCTTTAGGATACCATAGGCCAAAATCAGTTGTCCCCTTCAAGTACCTAAAAATACTCTTCACAACTGTCACATGAGATTCCTTAGGATCAGCTTGAAATCTTGCAACAATGCATACGACATTCATGATATCAGGTCTAGTTTGAGTCAAATAGAGAAATCCACCAATCATGGATATGTATCTAGTTGATTTGTTTTAGGAGAATCATCATCTTGTGTCAACTTACATCTAGTCACCATAGGTGTACCAACTGGCTTTGAATCTTCCATACCAAACTTCTTTAACATTTTTTTCACATACTTGGACTGAGATATAAAGATACCTCTATCTAGTTGAGTAATTTGCAGTCCCAAAAATAATTTCATTTCTCCAATCATAGACATCTCAAACTCACTCTGCATCTCATCAACAAACTTCATGCTCAAACTATCATCTCCTCCAAAAATGATATCATCAACAAAGACTTCAAAAAATCAAATCTTTATCATGATCAATCTTGAAATACAAATGACTATCAACAGTACCTTTATTAAATACAAGCTTCAACAAATACTTGTCCAATCTGGCATACCATACTCTTGGGGCTTGCTTAAGTCCATACAATGCTTTCTTCAACCGACAAACCATATCTCCCTAATCAGTCAATTTAAATCCATTAGGTTGCTCAATATACACTTCTTCTAGTTCACCATTTAGAAATGTTGACTTGACATCCCTCTGATAAACCTTGAAGTTTATGTAAGTAACATAAGCAAGAAATAGTCTCACAGCTTCAATCCTAGCAACAAGAGCAAAAGTTTCTTCAAAGTCAATTCCTTCCATCTGAGAATATCCTTTACACACAAGTCTTGCTTTTTTTCTAACAACTTCACCTTGCTCATTCAGTTTGTTTTGAAAGACCCATTTAGTTCCAATTACATTTTTGTCCTTAGGTCTAGGAACAAGAATACATGTATCATTCTTCTCAATTTGCAGTAGTTCTTCTTTCATTCTTCCACCCAATGTAAATCTTTCAATGCTTCATTGACACTATTAGGCTCAATCTTTGAGATAAAACAATATTCTTCTACAATTATTCTCCTAGTTTGAACACCTTTGTTCTTATCACCTATGATCTGATCTTCTAAATGATTTAGTCTTACACACCTTGGATTCTTAGGGTATTCTTGAACTTCAGGCTCTTGTGATCTCACTTCTGCACTTTCACATGTTTCTTCCTCTTGATTTTCCAAATTCACTAGAATGATCTGAACTTGATTTAGAGTTTGAAATTTCTTTCCTTTATCTGAACTGTCATTTTGATCGTCTGAATCATATCCGTAGGTTCTGGATGGTCTAACTATGTCTTCATCAACCTTGACATTAGCACTTTCAATTACTTTCCTCATTCTCTTATTGTAGCACCGGTAGGCTTTACTTTTAGTAGAATAACCAAGAAAGATTCCTTCATCACTTCTAGCATCAAACTTTCCTATATCTTCATCTCTTTTGATATAGCATTTACTCCCAAAGATTTTGAAGTATCTGACAGTAGGCTTATAACCAAACCATAGCTCATAAGGAGTCTTACCGGTATCACCTTTGACATGTACCCAGTTAAGAGTGTAAATGATAGTACTCATAGCTTCTCTCCAGTAGATATGTGAAACATTTCCTTCCACCATCATGGTCCTAGCAACTTCTTGAATTGTCCTGTTCTTCCTTTCCACAAATCCATTTTGCTGAGGGGTCCGCAGGGTAGATAATTGTCTCTTTATCCCATGCTCTTCACAAAAATAATTAAACTCAACCATAGCCTTAAAAATATTGAATTTCTCTAGAGCTTCAAAATTTTCCCTTAAGAAAGTAACCCACATCAATCTAGAATAATCATCAATAAGTAACATGAAATACCTGCCTCCTTGTAGACTTTTGACTCTAGAAGGACCACACAAGTCAGTATGCACAAGCTGCAACACTTCATTTGAACAATGTTGTTTTCTCCGGAATGAAACTCTAGTTTGCTTCCCTAACTGACATTCCTTGCATATAACATTAGTAGGTTTTATCAACTTAGGAAGATATCTCACTTCTTGAGTAGAACTTATCTTGATAATATTGTCAAATTTTACATGACACAATCTCCTATGCCACAACCAACTTTCATCAACTTGAGCAATCAGACAACTTTTACTAGTAGCACTTAGGTGAAAGATATTACCTTTTATTTTTGTACTAGATGCAATCACATTTCTGGAACTCCCCAATATTCTACAGTTTCCATCCTTGAATTGAAGGTTGTATCCCTCATCAACCATCTTTCCAACACTTAAGAGATTATGCTTCAAGCCTTCCACATATAGAACATCATCAGTATTATGCTTACCATCAAGAGAAATGGATCCTCTGCCATAGATTACACTAACTTTGTCATCACCAAATCTTACAACACCACCATCATACTTTTTAAAGCTCACAAATTTACTTTTATCACCTATCATGTGATGAGAGCATCCACTGTCAATCGCCCATTCATCATTTTCTTCAACTCTGGTAGCTAAAGCTTTCTCCACAATTATGCAACTAGCAGATTCAGGAGGTATTGGATCTTTTTCTTTGATAGCAATAAATACCCATTCATCCTCACTTAAATTCCCTCTATCCGATTCATCATTTGTCACACCTTCATTAGCAACATAATAACACTTCCTTTGGAATCTAGGCTTGTTAGGTCTTGGCTTAGGAACTCTTTCTGGACACCTTGAGGAAAAATGACCTATCTTATTGCAAGAAAAACATTTAAGAGGAAATTTCCCTTTATACTTACCTTCTCCTCTGGCTACCCTCTTGACAATAAGTGCTTCAAACTCATCTAGTTTTCTCTCTTCTTCTTCAATCTCTCTCATTTCCTGCTCATACTTGGACATTTTTCTAGAAGAACTTTCTCCCGAATCATATCTTTGCTTATCTTTTTTGGAGATAGTAGCTTTGAATGCAGATTTTGTCTTAGGAAAAGATTCACCAAGCTCAATTAACTCAAAAGTAGCAAGCTTACCAATCAACATGTCTCTAGTTACATTTGTCACAATCTAGATCTCCTCAATAGCAACAGCTTTGTGTCTGTATGTAGCAGGAAAGGATCTGAGCACTTTAGCAACAATCTTTGATTCTTCTAATGTTCCACTAGCACATTTGATACTACACACAAGTTCATTCACTCTCTGCATAAAAGAAGTGATGTTCTCATCTTCACCCATTCTCAACATTTCATATTTCCCTTTTAGGATTTGCAGCTTAGCAATCTTCACATGGGTATCACCTTCATACAAAGTTTCCAAATTTTTCTAGATCTCATAAGCAATCTTCAGCTCCATTACATTTGTCATCTCAGAATCAGTTAGAGCACTCAACAATGCTTCCTTAGCCCTGATATTGTACTCGGCTTCCTTAATCTCACCTACAGTAGAAGGACCATTCTATGGGATGATATACCTATTCTTTGTAATTGTCTAATAAGGTTCACCAATGCATCTCATATGACACTTCATTCAAGTCTTCCACAGAGAATAATTAGTTCCATCAAATCTCAGACTATCCTTCTTATATGTCGCCATCTCAGATCACCTCAAGCAGTCAAAATTCTCCGGAGGAACCTACTCTGATACCGATTGTTGGAAACACAAGGGCAGACAGTTGAGAGGGGGGGTGAATCAATTGTCACAAAAAATATACTTATTAAACTTATTCTCAGATCTGATAAATAAACATGAAAGCATAAACCATCACCACATCAAAAACACACATAACACCAATATTTTTACGTGGAAACCCTGTTAGGGGAAAAACCACGGTGGAGGTTAGTCCAGAAGATTATACTTTGTTAAAAGTATTATAAATGGGGAATGTGCATGCATTCAGGCACACTGCCTAGAGCTCACTGCTCAAATACAAAAGGCTTACTTCCCAAAAGAAGACTCACTATCTTACAGTCATATTGAGATTACATCTGGAAGATTTTGAACTGAGAAAATAACATCTTCTAATGCCTGATTACAATTTCGGTTCAGCACATAAACTCTTCTTCACACTTTTCTTATGACTTTGAAAGATTAGGACATTATTTGCACTTAGCACACAACATATATCACACACCATACTGTTAAATGGTATAAACAATTGATCATATATATTTGCAACTAAGGATAACATCAACTACATGTTGGCCCAACAAAATATGAAATTTGTACAAACTGTCAACCCAAAACAATAAACAATTTATCAATGCGAACCAAACAATGTCAGCCAACACATAGTAAGGACCCAAAACAACATTCTCAAATATGGAACACCTTAAAAAATTATGCCTCGAAGATCCGCAACACACTACAATCACCTTATCGGCCATGATCATGAAAAACATGAACTCACAGAAGAAAATTACCAATCGTGAGCACACCGATCAATGCAGACCAACAAAATAGATAGAGCACAATCTAGAAACATCCATAAGCATCATGAATCACCATAGAAGCATCCGCAACAACTCAAATTACTAGAATCACATTATCTTTTTTCAGGAACACCAACTAAAGCAATAGAACAACTGTCAGAACACAGATACTCATAACTCAATCAAATCTTCATGCGAACCTCTGAAACTTCATGTGGATAAACTAAATATACTTGTCAACAAACCCTTTAATCCACAACCTCTTATCATCAATATACTGAGCTAGCCACCATACTGAACTTCACTACATCACCGACAACCTGCAACTTATTTTATTACAATTTTCTCAATATCCTCAACATATACAGCCTTAAAGAAATTAATGGAAATAGTGTTGACATCAATGGAAATAGTGGTGACATCAATGACAACCACATATCAGCAATATCCAACCTATGTTAGTTATTCCATAGTTTCACAAATTTCACACATATTGGCCATGGATTGCTAGAATCCTCGTGATGGGTTGCGCTTCTTTCATGATGTAGCATGGGGAAGCCTGTGGCTTCATGGTAGGGAAAAATTCATTTTGGTGATGCTATCTCTCTTTCTCTCTTCCACTTTAGATTTTAGAAAGAAGCACATAAGAGGTTTGACTTTGATTGCTATGTTTAAAACTATAAATTTTACTAATGACTCGTATTTTAGTATAAATTATTCTTTTAATATTATACTCTGATGGTTATGAAATATTTAGTTGCTATGATAAAATGTTTCATATGTTGACCCTTAGTTGTTCACTAAATGTCTTATTATAAAAATAAGAACTTACACACTATTCTAGATGTTTAAGTTAACCATTGGAATATCCTCTTTATTCATTATGATGATGAATTTATATAATGATACTTTATGATTGTAAATTGGTATAACAATACTTGATGCTTGTCAAGTTCTTTGGTGTTAGAAAAAAGATTCCATATGGACAAAGTATAGCCCCCAGAAGGTTTATAACGATAATTATGCAACAAAATCTATAAGAAAGCTAAATTTATAAAAAAATTATGCATCAAATAAAAAATCCAATAACATCACTATGAAGAGCATTAAATTTTTACCCAAATAAAAAAATTGCATTGAAAAATGCCTTTGTATGGCTAAGGATGGGCCACCAAAAGTTGGCCTATCAAACTAGAAACTCCAAAAAGGAGGGAGAGAGGGCCAAATGGATTGTGTGTGACAATTTGATGACATAATGGTGGCATCACTAGTGGTTGCAATGATCTAGTAGTAGGAGGGTAGTGTTTTGATGGTTGATTGGGGATATGCTACATGGGCTACATGGAGGTATTGAGGGTGGTGGTGCTATTAGTGGCATTGATGACAATAACTGTCTATTGGTGGCCACTAAGTAGTGTTGGTAGTATATATTTTTGGTGATTAGTTTCCAATTTCTAGTAGTTAGCCTAGCAATGGTGGTTATCTAATGAGTTTTTTATAATTTTTTAAAATCTATACTCTTGCATAAGGGTCATATGATCACTCTAGGTAATTTTTTCTTACCCCAAAAACCCTTGCACTAGAATTGACAAATTTTGTTAAAAATATGGTTATTTGGGCCTTTTTGATGTAATGGTAGGACACATTTTGCCTCAAAATACCTCATAAATGAGCACCATGTTTGATATACCATTCAAACCTATAATTGTAAATTGGCTTCCTGATCTCTAATTTTGATGAAAAAAAACAAAACTTGAATTTTTTGAGCCTTTTGGATACTATGAAATAACTAAAAATGTTGTTAGGATTATCAAAATGCTACAATAACCCATATTTAAAAAAAGGGTGCAAAATCCTTGAGGTTAAAAAGTTTCCATCAAACCATTTTTATTCTCCAAATCATCTGAAGATGCAAGAGAAGAGTATGTACTAGGTTTTAGAGAAACCTATATGCAAAAGATTAACCCCTATATCTCTTAAAAAAGAAAACTAAAAAATATATCCTTGCACCAAAAAGCTTTTATATTATGTTAGAATCTATAAAATGTATGAAAACCCATAAAATAGTGAAGGAAATACATATTATAAAGTTGTAAATGAAAATAATTTAAGAAATCAAAATAAAATTATAAATTTAGTCTCCAAGAGAGTAATGAAAATGTCAAAAAAAAAAAAGCTTTAAGAGAGCTCAAAATCATGAAGCTACATGAAAGAAAAAGTGTCTCAAAACAAGCTAGGAGAGTGAGTATACATAGGCTAAGTGAGAGGAAGTAGGTGGCAAATATGAATAATGGGAGGAATACATCGCAAGAATCCAAAAATAAAAAATGTAACTCTCATGAAAGATGTTGACACCTCACAGTCCTCTAATAATAATTCTCATTTTATTAGCCTAAGAAAGCTTAAATAAGAGTGTAGGAAAAACTTATGCAATGAAATAAATCCTACACAAACAAGAATATGCATACTTAATATAAATATATATCAAAAAATTACTAAAGTATCAAAATGACTTATTAGGGTTAATGATTATGAAGATTTATCAAAATATTAAAATGTCTACATATGGTTGAGGTTATGATATACTTTTGGTAGACCTAGTCAAATTTCACATTATCACTCTTTATGAAATTAAATAATGAATAATATTAGTGTCTTGAAATATAAAAATAATATTTGGATAAAGCTAACCTATGAGGAATTGATATCTAGGAGGCCTCATGAAGACCCCCCAAGTACAAATTCCTTCACCTCGAGCATTGATCGCAACTAGAGGTAATGAGGCAATGCTAAAGGTTTCGTGAAGATGTCCACAACCTGCTCCTCTGTAGGCATGTGCTCCAAGGTGAGAAAACTATCTTGAATCAAATACCGAATGAAATGCTTGTGGATCTCTATATGCTTAGTATGCTGATGATCCAATGGGTTGCTAGAAATGTGAATGACACTTTGATTGTCACACCAAAGAATAGTGGGACTATCATGAGGAAAACCAAACTCAATAAATGATTGATGAAGCTACAAAACCTCCTAGTTTTCCAACATCACTACACGATACTCAACCTTCATGAATGATAATGCAATAGGATAGTGATTCTTGCAAGACCATGTAATGGGGCTAGAACCAAGGTAAAAAACAAAGTCAAAAGTGGATTTCCTATCATTGACATCACCAACCCAATATGAGTCAATGAAGCCAACTATCTGAGAATCTCCTGATGTATAGTGAATACCATAATGTGAGGTGCCCTAAATATATCTCAAAATACATTTGGAAGCTTTCCAATAAACTCTCCCGTGGATCATGTGAGAAATAAGAGACAAGACCAACTACAAAAGAAGTATAAGAACGTGAATGTCTTAGGTGCAAAAGACTACCAACTAACTACCTATATAATGTACCATCTACTAAAGGAGTACTACAAGTGGAAGACAATACAACAGCTAACTAAATGGTGTGGGGGTAGGCTTGCAATCAAGCATGCCAAATATTTGAAGCATGTCAAGAGCATACTTTTGTTGAAATATGGAAAAATCCCATTCGAATATTGAATAACCTTTAAACCAAGAAAGTAGTTTAAAAGGCCAAGATTTGGCATCTCAAACCACTCCATCAAAGCTCCTTGAACACTCTAGATCATACAGGATGAACCACCTAGAAGGAAAAAAACATCCATATATATCACAAGGATCAAAATATCACCCTCCTATCTCTAAAAGTACATTGTGGGATCATAATGACATTTTTGGAAGCCAAAATAAAGAAAAAAGTGTCTATCTTCTCATACCAAGCTTAAGGGGCCTATTTGAGACTATATAATGAATGATGAAACCTACAAACCAATGAAGAGTCATGAAAAAAACCAGGTGGCTTCTGCATATAAATATCATCATGAAGATCATTATGAAGGAAAGAACTCTTCACATCCATCTGGTATACTATCCATCCTTGTGAAGTTGCAAGTGAAAGTATAAGGTGAATAGAATTCATCTTGGCAATAGGGGAAAAGGTCTCAAAATAGTCAATTATTTTGACCTGAGAGAACCACTTTGCATCAAGATGAGCCTTGAACTTATCAATGGAACCATCTACATCATATGTGGTATGACACACCCACTTGCATTGAACCAACTTTCTTCCCTTAGGAAGAGGAAAAATATCCCAATTATTATTCTTCATCAGTGAAGAATACTCATCTGCCATAGCACTATCCCACTCAGGAATGCCAACCACCTCTAAAAACTTTTGAGGATCATCTAAAATAGTATGACTCAAAATAAAAACACCTAATATCTTTGCACAAGTACAATGGAAGTCCTAAGGATCACCTGCCAAAGATCTAGCTACATCAATAGTGTTGTGGGTCCACTTGAGTAAGGGCTAAATATCTAGAGGTGGAGGGATAAATGGAGCATCATCCTCATCCTCAACAAATAATAAATACTCAAGATATGAAGAAAGAGTAGAAGGTAATAAGGGAGAAGTTGGTGATGAAGAATCCATATGAGAAAAGCGCTCATCAAACTTGACATCCTACCAAAACAAGACATCTTTGGAATCAGGATCAAATAACTTCTATGCCTTAAATATGAACCCTTAATTTATAGAATTTATAGGGAGGTGTATGTGAGGCAAGGCTAAAAGTTTCCTCCACTCACTTCCTAAATTTTACTCACATATCATTCATCTATAATTTTTTTTTTTTAATTTAGCTATATAATTGTAAATTTAATATTCCTTGTTACTAAGGAAAAAAATATGGGATTACTAATTTCTAAAATTTTGGAGCTTAAAGTTTTAATCTTGCCCATTATTACAAAATCTATAGCATCCCTTATAAAAATTCTTAAGAAATCTTAGCAACACCTGCTAAAATATTTTACGAAGCCTCCTTCCATGTGTCATGCCCACTATTTGCACGACTTAACAATAACATAATTACTAATTTTTTTTACAAAACAACATAATTCAATAAAAAAATTATTGAAATTCATTACACATACAATGCCACCAAGTTTATGATGCCATCATATGTATGATGCACAAAGCACAAAAAGGAGATAACACCAAACGAAAGAAGAAAATACTATCATAACTCTAACACAAAGGGTAATCTATTAAGTATAAAGGAAACTACATAATGACACCAAAAGAAAACTATAGGAATCTTTTTGAATAACAACCTAGACAATGAAATGCAAATCTAGTGTTCTAGTATCTAGCTATAGCCAAGGGTAATTTGTGCTCCTAAACATCCGCTAAACATTGACTATACTATTAAGCTATGAACAAGAAATTCAATTACCATTT
>VDFB02341045.1:0-23227 GCA_007258455.2 Sequoia sempervirens | reverse complement strand
GAGTTTTCTGGATGAAGATCACAAATTTGTTGTCCGATTTCAAGCAGGACATCATAAACAACATGGCTATACAATTAGATACCATGCAAGCTCACAAGAAACATGAGGAGGCTAAGGAAATCCTGGCTGAGTTTTGTCCACATTGTAGATAGAACAAACGTGACTGCAGATGCAAGTTGGTGGCCAATATGGAGTTGGGAAGAAGTTACCATCATTTACGATAGGAAGGTGATGATGACCAAGTCTTTTATTGCACAGCAGGATCACGGGCCCACATCGCATGCCTCAGATCCTTTGAGTTTTGTAATCCTTACTCTAATTATACAACCAATGACAATCGCATGAGGCCCATCTCCACCTTGGAATGCTCCTCAACCATACTGGCCTAACTATCAGAGCCCTCAATGGCAACCCCTTCAAGGAGGTTGGCAGCAGCCACAAGGACAATGGACTCCACCTCTAGGTAACTAGCAGTAGAACCCTCAATGGAGAGGCTCTCTGCAATGGCAGAACCACCCCCCTGGATTCCTGCAATCTCAGCAGCCACAACCTCCGGCCCTTATGCCTCCTCCTGCAACACCTGCAACAAATACTAGCCCTCCAAAACAAACGCCTATGCCTGCTCAACCATTGCCAAATCCTAATAATAAGTAGCAGCAACAACAACAACCTATATATTCTACAGAAGCCAACCAGTATCTAGCTTATGCCCTAAATATCAATGATATCCATCTCAGGTCTGGAACCACTCTCCCTGCTCCACAGCCACCTGTAATTACATAAATTCTAGACTCTGCCGCTGAACAACCTACTGATCATGTAGAAGATATTCCTGTATCAGCTACTGCCTCTAAGGAACCTATCCTACAGCCTCAGGCTACACCACATTTTCCTTAGAGATTGCAAATGACTACACCCAAGACCATTGAAGAGCCTACCTTTGATATTCTAGAGCAGTTGAAGAATGTACAAGTTCAAATTCCTTTTTTTTAAGCTATTAAAGATGTTCCAATCTATGGAAAATCCATTAAAGAGACATGTTTAAATAAACAAGGAAGAAAGAAAAAGGATCCCCAAACTATCCATGTTCTAGGACAGTTAGCCGATATTATGTTGGGGAAGGTTGTCATTCCAAAATATACTGATCCTGGAAGTCCTGTAGTAAAAATAAATATCAATGGTCAGGTAGTAAGAAATGTTTTGGTTGACCTTGGTGCAACCATTAATGTGATGACCAAGCACACTATGGAGTGTTTGAATATCCCAAACATTCGGTCTACACCGACTATCCTACAGCTTGCTGATAGTTCCACGGTTACACCTGATGGAGTGATAAAAGATGTCATTGTCACCCTTGAATCTTGGGAATACCCTGCTGATTTCACCATATTGTCCACTAAGGAAACCTTAGGAGGATATCCTATTATCCTAGGCAGACCCTGGTTAGCTACAGCTGATGCCCTTATAGGATGCCATTCAGGAGACATGACAATTTCTGATGGTCAGTCAAGGAAGAAATTGGCTTTATACCCACCTGCACAACCTCTGCCAGATTTGTCTCAACCAATTTGGCCAGATCTAGGAGAGGAAACTGAAGAAGTCAATTCATTAGCTCAGTTAATGATGCTACAAACTGATCCATTTTCCCAGCTTCAAAGTGAAGATAACCTACTTCTACACATTTTGCAGTTTAGTTCTGGTTTGAATAGCCCATTTGTTTTGGACAGCTGTTCTAAGCAATTTTTCCTGCAGCAACTGAATCCTGAGAGCCATCATGATTTGCTATTATGTGATATATAGGCACCACCTTTATCAACAACCTCAATAAGTGATCTCACCAAACAGATAGAAGTATCTCCAGGCCGCTGTCTGCATATTAATAATAAGTTGCCTCCGTCTCAACAAACTGCCCTAGCCACAATGCCGCAAGCCCACCATAGAGCTTTTACATTGGACTATGGGGATATGAATGGTTTAGACCCAAAACTCTATACACATCGCATATATATTAACAGTGACTTCAGACCTATTAGGCAGCCTCAAAGAAGAATTAATCCAGCTTTGAGAGAAATTGTTAAAGAAGAATTGCAGAAAATGTTAACAGCTGGCTTTATCTACCCAATCTCCGATAGTCAGTGGGTTTCCCCATTGGTCATTGTTCCTAAGAAAGGAGGAAAATGGAGGGTATGTGTAGATTACAGAGAGCTCAACTTGGAAACAAACAAAGATTACTTCCCTCTTCCATTCATTGATAAAGTTCTAGATAATTTAGCTAGAAAAAAGTACTTCTCATTCTTAGATGGCTTCAGTGGGTACAATCAAATCAAGATTGCTCCTGAGGATCAAGAAAAGACTACTTTTACATGCCCTTGGGGAACGTTTTCCTATTCAATTTTTCCTTTTGGTCTGTGTAATGCTCCTGCAACTTTCTAGAGGGTAGTCATAAGTATCTTCTCATACATCTCATATGATTGCATGGAAATATACATGGATGACTTTATTGTTTATGGTACGACATTTGAGGAAGCTCAAGCCAACTTGGAGAAAGTACTACAGAGATGTGAAGATCACAACCTATCGCTAAATAGTTAAAAGTGCTTCATGATGATGCAGGAGGGAATAGTCCTTGGTCACTATATTTCTGCTGCAGGAATTTAGGTTGATTCTGCTAAGATTGAGGTCATCTCTAAGTTACCCTCTCTTGCTAAGCAGAAGGAGGTACAGAGCTTTCTAGGTTATGCTGGATACTACAGAAGATTCATTAAGGACTTCAACCAAACAGCAGGCCCCTTATACAATCTGCTGAAGAAAGATGCAGATTTTTCTTGGACAGAGGAATGTGAAAAAATATTTCTTGCCTTGAAAGTCGCCCTTACATAGGCACCTGTTCTGAAATGACCTGATTGGTCACTTCCATTTCATATTCATACTGATGCATTAGATTATGCAATTGGAGCAGTGTTAGGGCAGAAGGATGGTTCAACAGAACATGCACTCTACTACATAAACAAAAATTTGCAAGGGGCTGAATTAAACTACACTGTTACAGAAAAAGAAATGTTGGCAATCATCTACGCCCTCAATAAATTTAGGCATTATATCATCGGTTATCAGATATTTTTCCACACTGATCATGCAGCAATCTGGTATCTCATGAACAAAGCCTCAATATCCGGGAGACTGGCAAGATGGTTATTGCTGCTGCAGGAATTTGACATTACAATTGTGGACAAGCCAGGTAAAGCCAACGTAGTTGTTGATTTCCTTTCTAGAATTCAAAGGCAAGATGACTTTGCACTTATTGAAGACTCCTTTCCTGATGAGCACCTGTTTGCAATCAAGGTTATTCACCCATGGTATGCTGATATAGCAAATTATCTGGCAACAGGAAGAACTCCTCCTCAATTCTCCCATAAGGAAAAGAGATTATTGGTAGAGAAAAGCTTTAACTTTTCTTGGATTGTAGATTGCATGTTTTATACAGGGCCAGATCACGTTATGAGGAGATGTGTACAAGAGGAGGACACTCATGATATACTACATGCAAGCCATGATGAGCCGTGTGGTGGACATTTTGCTGCCAAAAGGGCAGCGATGAAAATTTTAAATACCGGTTACTATTGGCCAACTTTGCATAGAGATGCAACCAAATATACCAGGAGATGTGACAGATGCCAACGGATGGGAAGACCAACTCGATCTGATGAGATGCCTCTATTTCCACAAGTTGTAGTTACACCCTTCGACAAATGGGGACTGGATTTTGTTTGACCAATTGATCCACCTTCCAATGGTAAGTCCTACATCCTTGTATGCATAGATTATGTCACAAAATGGGTAGAGGCTAAACCTATGAAACATGCTAGGTATAATAAAGTGGCTGAATTCCTCTATGAGGAAATATTTACTAGGTTTGGTGTTCCTAGGGAGATAGTGACAGATCAAGGAGCACAATTTACTTCTACACTTATCACAACTTTAGTTAATGAATACAATATACGACACATGAAATCAACTCCTTATCACCCCCAGGCCAATGGACAGGTTGAGGTCACCAATAGGGACATAGAGGCCATTTTGACTAAAATTGTAGATTTGCATAGGAAGGACTGGGCCACAAGGTTACCAGAAGCTATATGGGCCTATCATACTTCTACACTTATCACAGCTAGGGATAATAAAGTGGTTGAATTCCTCTATGAGGAAATATTTACTAGGTTTAGTGTTCCTAGGGAGATAGTGATAGATCAAGGAGCACAATTTACTTCTACACTTATCACAACTTTAGTCAATGAATACAATATACGGCACATGAAATCAACTCCTTATCACCCCCAGGCCAATGGCCAGGTTGAGGTCACTAATAGGGACATAGAGGCCATTTTGACTAAAACTGTAGATTTTCATAGGAAGGACTGGGCCATAAGGTTACCAGAAGCTATATGGGCCTACCGTACTACCTGGAAGACTGCTACAGGATATACACCTTTTGAAATGGTGTATGGTAAAACAGCTGTGATGCCAATAGAATTTGAACATAAGACTCTAAGAACAACATTAGAGATGGACATGGATTTAACAAATGCACAAAATGACAGAATCATGTAGCTCAATGCTCTGGATGAGTTCTGAAAGAATGCCCTGCAGCACACTGAGATAATACAGAATCAGAGAATAATGTGGCATGATAAATACATCAAGGAAAAGAAATTCAAAGTAGGAGATTGGGCTCTACTTTATGACTCACAATATAAGGACAGTCCATGAAAATTATAGACCTGATGGTTGGGCCCGTATGAAATTGAGAATGTATTTGCTAATGCTTCAGTTCAACTTGTTACAATTGATCCTTTTAGATTCAAGCTGTTAGTTAATGGACACCACCTCCGGTTGTACCATAAACCAGTCTCAAAAGAAGAATTCATGCAGCAGTTCGTTCAAGATCCTGCCACTAATCTTCCTACAGCCAAGGGCTTTAGCCTTTCTCCTGCAGCTTCACCATAATTTTGTAATGCATGCTCATAATAAAGGTTTCCTTTTTAAGGAAACCCCTTTTTCTTCATTTCCACTTGTCGCCACATCTCACTTCTTTATCTTCCGTTCCATCCATCCATTCCATCCATTCATTTCGTCCGCCCACGTCACCATCCACCTCATTCATCTGCACCATAATTATGATCTCATTCCCAACTGTCACCTCATGCCGAAGCCGTCATCTTTCTCAACACGTACAAGCATTTATATAAAGGTACGCAATATCTTTTGTTATCGCATCATTGATTTATTTCATTTTATTCATTTACTACTATGTCTGTATCAGTCATTATTACTTGATCTCCGCCTATTCTTTAATACATGTGAGGACACATGTCATACTCTGAGTAGGGGGCGGGATAATCCACTTTTTAAACCTGTCCTTTCGCCACTGCCGCAACTGCTCAGATAATCTTTCTTTATTATTTTCTGGTACTTTCCAAATATGATCGCATGTCTTTTTCATTGCATGTTTTTCATTGTAAATTACAATTAAAACTGCTTGTTCAAGAAGTTCATTTTTGAAAAGAAGAGAAAAGTGACGGCGGGACAGAAAAGAACCAGAACAGAAAGATTTTTTTTTAGATTTTCAGCAAAAAATTGAGTTCAACTAAGACAAAACTGTGAACATGGGTGGTCAACTGGTAAGACATGAGCCTGTAGCTCATGAGTTATTAATGCAAAATCCTCAAACAATCCAGGCATTCAGCCTTTGTGGATGGTTGAATTACTTTTTGAGTTTAGATGCTTTCAATGAGGAGGCTGCAGGCGAATTTTTAAACACCCTTTCTAAAGGGGAGGCTACAGTATGGGGTCTAACAGTTGCTGTAACTAAAGAAAGAATTGCAGAGGTAACCGGGCTTCCAGCTGTTGGAGAAATTTTTTCTTCGGATGCTGTCTCTGCAAGGGCAGAATTTACAATACCCACTGATGGACCCTTGGAAGTCTCTAAGCAGAGATGCAAGCGAGTGTCGTTGCCTCCTCCATATCTAGAATATGTTGCTTTCATAATCAGGTATTTAACATGTGAAGGCCATTTTTCTTACCTGCATTCTTACCATTTCAAATTGCTGAGTCATATGAGGCATGGGTTAGTTGTTAATGTTCTGAACTTTTTTAAAAAAATTTCTGGAACAATGTGCCCACGGAACCCAACAGGGGAAGGATAACTCTATTGCCCACCATGGCCTTATAAAACTGTTGAGAGATGTATCACCTCTTTTCTAGCAACAATTTGTTGCCCAAAAGAGCCTGCAACTTCTAGAACCCCCTAGGGCACTTACCCCATGGCCTCAGAAAAAAGAAAGAAGAAATAACATCTACCAGTAGAAGAACAGGGCAAGGGTCATCTACTCCTGCAGCACCTAGTCCTGCAGCTCACACACCAGAGTCCTCTGCCCAGGTGCAAACTAGGTCTTCCAGTAGGAGAGAAAAAGGAAAAAAAAAGGCAGGAGAGTCATCTGGGGCGGAACAAACCCCAGAATCTGACCCTCATTCTTAGAAAAGGCAACGCTCTTCTTCTGCAACATCTTCCCCTACAACAATTTCTCCTACAGCAACACCTGTTTCCATCACCAGTTCACCATCATCCTTTGATAAGGCAGAACCCTCTAGGCAGTCCAGAAAGAGGAAGGCTACGAGAGCACCTCCTGTAGCCGCAACATTGCCAAGAAGAGTTTCCACAAGGAAACAATGTAAAGCCTCTCCTGCTTCACCTCAACCTGAAGTTATTATAATTTCAGAAGAATCTGTAGAGTCTGAATATGATGTTTCTCAAAATGTGTCTGAGAGTGCTGCACAGAGTTCATTTGTTCCTGAAGAAGAACAAATTGAGATAAGGGAAGTTGAGCATAATGAAAGGGGGGTACCAAGTCTTGATGACTTGGCTGCTGCGGCTATGTAGATTTCAGAAGAAGCACAGTCTTCTCCATTGCAGCAACATGAATTCATCCTGCAGCAAGAGGAGGAACAGACTGAACAGTTGGAAGTGGCCAATGAAGCTTCATTTCCCCCTGCAACTTGTCAAGCCATTGTTGTCTACAAAAAGACATTTGTGATTGAATTCCTAGAATATGTTAGAAACACATGGAGACCAGTCACATTGCAAACCCTAAGTTTCTGCCACCTAGCCAAGACTGAAATGCAACAAAGTCTTTGGGAGGAAGAAAAGAAGAAACTGAAAAAAGAAATTGAAAGATAGAAACAGGAAATTCAGGAATTAAAGGAGAAAATGGATGAAATGCTGAAGGTAACTGGTCAGATTATGGAATGCAGACCGCCACCCAGAGTTTATGCTCTGTGCCTCAAGGAACAATTCTTGTGGTTCTAGCTAATGAGAATTTCCAGAAATCTAGATCCTATTATTCACACTGCTAAAGAATTCTACGATGCATACCAGACAGCTCCTAATTGGCTAAGGAATTCTTTGTGCGAATTTTATTTACATGGCTTTATAATTCCATTTGAAACAGAGTGGAATCCCCTTCTATACATTGGCGACATCCATTTGAGATCACTTATGTCTTGGGCGGCAAACGAAGCAAATTATGGCAGGCAATGGGAAGCATATGAAGAAGCCGAAAGGAATGAGCCTATTCCATTGCACCCTAAGAGTTCAGACCCCTATACAATGTTGAAAACTTGGCTTACTGTGGCATATGGCTTTAATAATGATACAGTCAGGATGAAAATATTTGATCTCAAAAAATAGGTATATGATGAGTTTCAAGAACAGACATACTCATTTTGGAAGCTGTCATACTACAGAATTGAGAAGAGGTGGGAGAGATTAACTGTTGGGTTAAGAAGGTCTAAGCCTCACAGTCCCCTGAATTTTACGACAGCTCTCAAAAGATCAAGCAGATACATACAGTTGGGCCTTCAAAAGAGGTTTGAATTGTGGTTGCCCTTGACATTTAGACCTCTGTCTTGAATGTGGCCCCTTTATCATACCAGACTCTGAAATATTAATGAAGATACAAAAGCAGAAGTAGGTATGAAAGGTGTGAGTTTGAGGTTTTATTATAAATTGGAACTCCATTTTGAGTCATCTTAACCACTACTAATTTGAGCTGAGAAAGTTTAATCTTCGGAGGACCGGCAGTAGAGTTAGAAAATGAGGGGAGGCAAATGATAGGCCAAAAATACTCCACAATTTGGATATGGTGTACTTTACTACCCTCATTTTGTTGTTGGTTGTTAACCCTTTAGAAACCTTTTATTGGGGGATATCACAGCCTTAATACACTTACATGTTCTATGACCTATCATGTTGTATGTCTATATTTATTACCCACAGACTTGACTTCCCAAATAGGCTGAGCATAGCATTATGTAGTTTTTTAAATGATGAAATAGATTTAGTATATATGATTAATGAATGAATGTGTGTATGTGCCATGCGTCTTTTCTTTCGCATATGTTACCTTGTGTTTTGCAGGTTGTTGAAGAAAGTATGATCGAGTCAAGCGTAGCTGATCTCGGCCTTGCAGTAAAGTCCATTTCCTGCATGACTTCGAGGAAGCTTTGGTGAAGACTCTTTGACCGAAACTGTTGGGAAGGATTTTAAATGACATTTAATCTCGAAAGAGTGGAGTGCTAGATTCTCTCTAGATCGGGTTGAACAGATAAACTCATTTATGAGTGAACACCGATTTTTGGGATACATTTTACATCCACGTCTTTCTCTGTTAGGGATAGTTAGTTAGTTGTTTTCCTGATTTAAATAAGTGCTCCTCTTGCGCGAGTGAGCAAGCATAGAAAGATAGAAAGGATATCATGTAAGAGTTAGTGTGATAATAAAAGAAGAATCTGTATGACAAGAGACAGAGTTTGTTGTTAGTTTTCATATGAACAGAACAATGTATACCATTCTGAGTTTATGAATAAAGTTTGATGAAGTTCTGAGTTTAGTACTTGCGTAATTAGTTGATGCTTGCTAAGGGGCCCACTTAGTAAGTACCTATAGTTAGTTAGTTAGCGGTTCATTTTACATTATGATTGGAATTTCATCTTTGAAGTTTATGTGCAAACTTAGTCTTATATTGTTCCTACAGCATCGGGAATCCATCCCTGTGTCTGTTCCTATAGCATAAGGCCAGTTCATAGTTTGTTTCTCAATTGTAGCTATTATGATTTCTGCTTTGGTTAAACTATGGTTGAGTTAAGAGAACTTTGCATTACGCTGCAGTAGCATGGGTGATCTCAAGTGTATATTTTCCATAGGTTGTAGTGGCGGTTCTTGGTGCCGCGTGCCAATCACTCCATTTAAAGAAATTATATGTTCACTGGTGGTAAATGAATATTATGAGATATTAGTCACTGTTTGGAATGTCCAATTCAAAGGATAGTTTTAAATTGATTTTCATATCCTTTTTTGTAGGCGACAAACGCTTTCATATAAATATATAGCCCCATTGAAAACAATGAATATGAAGAATATCGTTATGTTGCCAATATGTCTTTTCAGTAAAACTACCATATGAATAAAAATGAGTTTTCTTGCCACTCTTTGAATTATTGAGCAATGTGAATGGAGTCCTTTGAATGAAGTAACTTGGAGAATTCCAGCGCATGTGATCTGAGATAGTTGTAGAAACACCCGAGAGCTGGCCACTTGAGGGTCATAGATAGATAGATAAGTATTTTAATTTTCATTCTATACTTTCCTTTCATAGATAAAAGTTACAATTGGAATTCATTTTCATGTGTGTGTGTCATACTGTCAATGTCAATCTTGCAGGTTGTAGCTAAGTCCATAGTCTCTGAGTTTAGTATCTGAAGTTCCGGAGCACCTTCCTTCAGTTATTTCTGTTAAATCGTTTATGATAGTTATTGGATTGTTATCTTTTGCACTAGATAAATGTTTCCTAGTTTCTTTACGAGTTTTAATTCTTCAAAAATTTACACATTCTTTAGATTAATCATTTCCATGCTTTCTAGTTTAGTGGTGATGCTTTTCAGATTCATAGTGTTCTGCTTTCTAGTTTAAATTATTTCCAACTCTCTAGATAGATGTTTTACTACTTTCAAAGTTTAGAGACCCTCTAGTTTAGAGTTTTATT
The DNA here is from genome assembly GCA_007258455.2 of Sequoia sempervirens. Taxonomy (NCBI): domain Eukaryota; kingdom Viridiplantae; phylum Streptophyta; class Pinopsida; order Cupressales; family Cupressaceae; genus Sequoia; species Sequoia sempervirens. The sequence goes on along the minus strand of VDFB02341045.1, from coordinate 13,130 downwards.
TAGCTGTTGGTATTTAGGAAACCTGAGAGAGAGATAGTTGAGATGTCTTCTATTGCATACAACCTTTGGACACTACTTGGTCAATATATGAATGTGTTTATTAACTAAAGTGTTAGGACCTGACGACAACCTATCACTTTTTCGCGTTGTTTCTAGGGATTCCTTTTTCTAGTGTTAATAGGAGATATCTTGAATACCTTTTCTAGGGATATAAATAGTCCTATGGTTTCTTTTCTACATGGTCAAGAAATGAGGCCCCCATGGAAGATTCATACCAAAAAACCCCCAGTCAACATACCAACAAGTAGGGAGAAAGGGAACTCAGATCAAGAACTTACTAAGGAATTAACTAAACAGGGTCAACCTAAGACCTTCCCACATACCCTAGAAAGAGAACATATCATTGTAGAGGAGTATATTCCTTTGCAAACTCTCCAACCTTGCCCAACTAATGAATTTTGGATGAGTCATAATCTCTTCATCATGGGTGGTAGAAATCTTTAACGCCAACAACAACAAGCGGCAACCCTCCACCACCACAGCATTCCTTATCCTATTGCTATTGATCTGGATAAACCAATAAATGATGAAAAATATCTCACCAGAACTTCTTGCACGGGGTTTGTCTACTGAGGACCCTGATCAGTTTATATTTGAGTTTAAAGTCTTGTGTCAGACATATGATTACAAGAATGAAAATTAGAAACTCAAGCTTTTCCCTTCCACTCTGAAAGACTCAGCCATGCACTGGTTTATGGGATTAGCTTCTTAGTCAATAACCTCCTGGGATGAAATGGATTTTTCCTTTTTGGAGAAGTACCAAATTCTGCTTGAGAATTAAACCCAATAGGAAAAGAAGAAGCTACATTGAGGATAAGAGCAAAATGGGGATGAAGGTTGAGGTGCCTATAGAATAGGTTTATCTTCTTATCCACAAAGTAATTGGGAGAGTCATAAGTTGTCATTTGAAGACCCTGTTTACTTGAGGTCAAGCGATTTGGTGGCAGAGGAGCTCAATTCAATGGGGGAAAGGAAGCGATATCCCAACTAGGACTAGACAATATTATGTGGAGGCCCGTGTCCCGAGAATTTCTCTGCGTCGGAAGTGTCAGTCCATCGCTTGAGACTACGACATAAAACTTCATGAAAGAGCTAAGCCAGCTTCAGAGTGACATCCCGGTTCAGTTAAACACACCTTAGATAGAAATACATGCTTCATGTGAGAATGTGACTTTATAGTACATTGCCCCAGGTGCCAAAACAAAAATTTTCCAAGGGAATGTCCCTTGGAAAAAGTTGACAAGATTGACGTTTGTCAAGTGTGTGACAAAAATCACCCCATCGATCAGTGTGAGCTTCTGAATGCCATCAAGAATTCAAAGAAAAGAACAACCCTAGTTGAGGAAGAAGTAAACGTTGTAAATAAAAGAACTGGAGGAATTTTTTTCTATGGCCAAAACTCAAACCCTAACTAGAGACCCCAACCCAATTGGAAAAATAATCAATGGGCAGCACCCTAGCCATAAACACCACCTATAGTAACCCCTAATTGGGGAACCTATCCTTGGGAACCACCTAAATGGGAAAATCAATCTTGGGGTAACCCTCAGTGGCCTAACTAGCCTCAACAACAGTGGTACCCTCAAAATCCCATTCCTCAATGGAATCAATCTCAACATTAGCTTTATACTGGCCCCAGGAGGACGCCTACTGAACAACAAAATATTCTACCACCTCCCCATAACACTCAACAAAATGAACAAGTTAACCAACCAACACTTCTGACACAACCAATTCTAAACCCAAAGAACAATCGCCTAAATACTCCAGTATATTTCGTCGAACAAGACAATATCACTAGACTTAACGCCATACACTGTGGAAATTTGCAATTGAGGTTTGGAAAGACACTTTCGCAACCGGCTATTTAATAAATCCTAGATGAACCTGTCAAGAAGTCTGTTGAGAAAACTACAATAACACCCACACCCATAGAACAAATCCTAGACACTACGCAACATAAGCCCAACCCGCCATCTTCAGCTGGAGCTTCCGACCTACCTTAGGAGGAGGGGGCTCAATCTAAACCTAAACTTCTGAAGCATCTCGTGCCTAAAGACAAAATCAAAGAACCTTTTCCGGAGTGTCTGAAACCAATTCTTGTGAAAGATGCTCTTGAAGCGACTGTTAGGTCTCAAAAACGCTAGTTGGAAAACCTCAAGAGATTGCTAGGCTCTTGGTACATTTTAGGCTAATGAACAAGGCCAAATGGTGTATTTGAACCTTCTTCTCTTTAGGCTCTTCCAGACCTAGGTGGGTGTACCTATGCAAATGAAGCAAAATTAAACTAATGTGTTTCCTACTTGAGAAATCTATCCACAATGGCAATTGAAAGTGGAGAGATGCAAGCCTAATTTGGTATAAATTGTATAAGTAATATCAAGGTGAAGTTCATTAATATGTTCAGTTAACAGATGTATGGTTTTGAAAATAGATTTGATAAATTTAAGTGATGAAATGGGTAAGACCAGTGCCTTGTTGGGTAAATGTAGTCAAATGAAGATCTAGGATGAATGACTTGTATTGGCTATAACTCAAACTGTTTGGCACACTTATGTTGGTTTATATATTGTATAAATGTGCAGGAAAGTGATTGACAAACTCTACTTATTGATCCAACTAACACAACCAGGTTACTTATGATTTATCAAAGGGATTTTAATCCTTTCTTTAAGGAACCAATTGAATAAATCACACAGGAACAATAGATGGTACTAAATTGGAGACAGAATGGCAATCCTAATTATATGGCTCTTCTTACTGATCCAAATAGTATTTCCAAATTACTGTGATTGACTAGAAGGGTTTTAATTATTTTAAAGAAACCAATTAATCACATCACACAAGAATAAAAAATGTGCCTTGATAAATTAAATATATCCTTGATACATCAATTTAAATAATAAGGAAATATTAAGTTGGAGACAACCAAATAATTGTATATTTCAACAAACAATTTATACCAATATGAAGCCACAAAATCAGAGATCTTTCATTGATTTCCTCAAAATTATGCTTGCAACATAGTCTTTCAAAATGTAAACATTATGGAATTCTTCTACTATCTATCTATTATCCCTATTCCCTTTTTTTACTATCTTCCTATCGCTATGCATCTGAATTATATATCAAAACTTTGAGGAGGACGCACCCCTTCATGAATGTCTTTTTGAAACTACAACAACTTACAATAATTAAACATAAACAATTAGGCTCTATCAAGCCATAGGTGGATTCTAATAATATGATCTAAATAATCTTGTCTTAACTGAGTATCGACATCTTATGTGGTGTGTCTCATATTGATCTCCATGGTTACCATTTTCTCCAAATGCTCGAATGACTTGTCCAGTGTTGATTCTTCACTTTTGGCTACTTCCAAGGCTTTATACAACATCATCTTGCACTCTCTTGTCCACTCATCCCGACCCTTCAGTTCTCCATTATCTTCAAATAATGTAAGCCCTCCACCTTTTGTAGCATTAGTTAATTCTGTCGCATCTGCCCAGAGTTCCTCATAATAGTTCTTGTGCTTCTTCACTATATCTTCAACATTTGTAGTAGCCCTGCTATCAAAAACACCTTTCTTTTGCATTTCTTGAATTTTCTCATGTATTCGGTCATCTATCCTTTTGTGTTCTTGAATTGTAGCATGATTCTTGGAATGGATTGACCATAGCTTATTCATCCAAATCACTAGATTAGCATATCTTTTCTAAAATTCTGCATAGATTGTATCAAACCTGGCTTTATTTACTTGATCATGTACATATGATCCTTCACCCTTATCCTTTAATTGTGAACTCTCCCCTTGAGTCAGTAGCTTAGTAGATTTCTTCAATGTATTTTTGACCATATCCTTCAGGAAATCATTCTCTTTGAGTATCCTCTCATTATTCATTTTGTACATGTCCTTTTCCTTAATCAACATCTGGATCTGAGCTTTATTTCGTTTAGAAACATTGATGCCAATCTCGACTGTAGCCACAGGATAAGCCTCTCCTACTTTTAATGTCATGACATGGCCAAATGCTTTTTCAGTGTTAATAATTATAGACTTCTTGTGCAGAGGATACAAGGCCTAGATCATGAGAAAACCTTCATCAGGATTATACTTTGACCCGGTGTACACCTCTGTAACTCCTTTAGGACTAAGCTTATGTGTAGCACTGTTATCTTGCAAGAAGCTGTCAAAAACAAGAGCAGAATTCATATCCAAACCTGGGAAAATAATTATACCAGACTCCTCAAATAATTTCCTTCCTCGCTCTAGAGTCATATCCTTCATCTCATTTTCTACACTTAACTTCAAAATATTCAACAATTGATCCTCATTGTTTAGTGTTATGTTTGCAATAGATCCTCTTATTGATTTCCCTTTCTGTTTGTACAAGAAGGATCTAAATTCTGGGGACTTCACAAAATCATCATCAACAATAAAGGATCTATAAGCCAACTTCCTTGTGTATGTATTAGAACCCTCTTCAATTTCTTTCTCTCTAAGGGGAGACTTATAATCCTCAATTCTCAATTTGGAAATTTTATTAGTTGGGCCCCAATATTCTTTATCATTAGCTGACACCTCACCGAAGGATAATAACTCTGCTTCTTGTATTTCTTTTATCCTTTGTACTACCCCCCTGTTATATTCATCAATAGCCATTTCAGGTTCCCTCTCTTCCATGTTCCTGATTAGGTCATCATATGGATAGGGTATATGATCATACCCACCCAAGTTTACCTTTTTTCTGGAAAAACCAATGTATCCTTCTGGATTAAATCCTTTCCTTGGTGGAGCCCTTTTCAAATTGAAGTGCAATAACTTGTCCAAAATCAAGTCATACCCCTCTTTTGACAGTATAGTGAAATATCTGAAGCACAAAGTACTTGGCATGAATGCCTACTTCCGAAAAGGACCTAGATTCATAACACTCGAGTAATCCATTTGTCTAACAATCTCCAAGTATGCAATTCTATTTGGTACTGTCGTTGGAAAAATAAATGGTGTATCCTCAAAACCATAAACCTTGATCATGGTGGCATCCACATAATAGTACCAATCCCCCCAATTGTGACCAACAGTTATAGGTCCATTGAAATCCTTGGGCCTAAGGAACCTCTTAATTTCATCAAATAATGAGTGATCACAAGGATAGTTGAAAAATCTATACAATGTCTTGACCAAATACTCCTCAAAATGAGCATAACTAGAGTTGACAAATCTGCTATCCCAAATAGCAGTCCATAATTGTATTGCTAGTGGTTTACCCTCTTTGTCCAATTGTGCAACCCTTAATTCCTTTGGCCACATCCCTATTTCTTGCCTGCAATACATTATTATATGCATGAAAATGGAATAATGCTTGAAATGAAGTGTAGGAGATCCATTTTTAATTGCCATTAGTCCCGAATCAATTCCTTTGAAAATATGTGCAGCATAGTCAAATGGCCTGGCATTATGGCACTCAACATCAGCAACAATCACCATTAGTATAATTGACATAAACTCAAGGGCCTCAGTCCCTAACACCTAACACACTGAGAAGTATGTGTATTTTAAATAGGGTTCAAATAAGTCGACATGAAAGGGAGGCCCATCATTGTCATCAAGTGGAACCAAACCTCCATCCTTCGTGGGCCTATGCAATGGTAATCTCCACCCTCTATAGGTTGTATCCATTCTCCAATATTATTTTTCTAAAGCCTCATGTACAAAAACTTAATCACATGTGTTGTGTAGGTCAAAAATCTCACAAATTGCAGCTTTAAACACATGTATAAAAGGTTTTCCTAACGAATTGCAAATAGCCTTGAGGTCTGGATTGTAGTGGGTAGCTATGAGTTTTACTATTTACACATTTACAAATACATTAGGGACAACCAATTTTCCTAGATTAAAATTCCAAGGATTGCATACTAGTTCAAACCTACCCTTCTAATGATAATGAAACATACATAGCTCATATCCTTGAATAGGGGTCCATACATCCCCTATATGCCTGCACTTGTCTTCAAATCTTTCCACATCAACCCTAAGTTGTGCAAAACGACTGGCTTTTGGTCTTGAACCAGATAGTTGCTCAATGAGATCTTGGTTCAACCTTCTCTCATTTGTTTTTGGTTCATCCCTCATTTCAATTTTCTATTTTTTACCCCTAGGATGGCTACCCTCACTTTGTTGTTTTCTACTCTTCGATTTCCCAAAGCTTGAACCCTCCATATTATCTTTTGAAGGTGAAAAAATTGAAAATATAATTACAAGGAATTCACAAGCTTATTTGAAAGTTTTTGGCCACACTAAATTTTATAACCTCTGCCCGCTCTCTTGTTCCTTTCGCTGCCAATCCTAAAAATTCTTCTTGCTTATTCTTCTTTCAATCAGAGAATATTTATACAATGTACATCTGTGCGGCCATTAATGTCCAACTCTGAACATAAATGTACCATGGTTTTTGAATTTCTCAATGTCAGATCAAGTAATTATATCGGTGAGATTCGTTCAAACTCTGGTCGATCTATGTATTCAAACTGAATATTATTCTTTTGATCATCTTTCATGATCGGGAAGATTAAATAATTTTCCTACCGATGCTGAATAATTGGCATTACATTTGTTTTTTAATCCATCACTTTTGGGAAGAGATTTGTGAAGTCAACTAGATATCAAAGTTGTCGCCAAGTGTCATTCCGATGAACTTTGATCCATTCATATTACCATCAACATGAGAATAGGCATTGCTAAGGGATTTGAAAGTCACTTTGATGTCATTAGTCTCCCCGATGTGTTTCCATCATTGCCCTCTTCCTTTAGATGAATTGGCAAGACTCTTGCCAAAATTACTTTCATCGATGTGTCAGAAGGAAAAGAGAAACTTACTCTGATAGTACATGTCTCCCTGACGTGTTTCCATTTGTCTTATCGGTGAGACAAAATGAATTTCATACCGATGAGGGTCCATTGGCATGACATGCATGCTCAAGATGACTTGAGGATTTTACTCTAATAGTATTGTTCTTGCCGATAACCTTTTCATCGGTGGGACGATAGGCCTTGTCTTCTCGAATATGTATCCTCCAAAGTTGTTGATCGTTGTGATACGGTTGACCTTTCACCAACATGAAAGAAATGCTCAATTTGAGAGGCTATGACTTATGGATCAGAGAGACATGTACCTAGTCTTGCCGATATGATCCGTTTGTTTAGAAGCTCTTACTCAATGATGACCAGAGGGATTTTTGGTGTGTCAAAAGGTCAAGTCTGATGGGATCATTGGTGAATATGGCATGTGAAATGGATTATAACAATTTGTGTTGTTCTCTACACTTAAAATGTGGCGACCTTGTGGGGTTCATGAATGTAGGCTATTAAAAGTGTGAAATTTTTTACAGTCCCAGCGAGCCTTTGGAAGATTGGAGAGATTTCAATTTTCTCTGAAGAAAAACCCACAAAACAAGTTATCAGAAGAATCCCTCAAGTTAGTCTTTTTGAGGGGAGTCAATGATGACTGCATGGATGCACTGAATCTCATTGGTCAAGGAGATATTTCCTAGCTACCATTTTTAGACATTTGTAAGGCCTGTAGGAATTATTCCAGGACCCTTACAAAAAGGCCACGAGGAGATAGGGCATCCACTATTAGTAAATCATCTTTAGGGGTTTCAAAGATTGAGCTAAGCAATTTGTTATCCAACATGAAGGAGGATATCATCAGCCATTTGGCAACCCAGTTGTATACTCTCCATATTAAGAAGTAGGAGGAAGTTGAGGCTATGCTCACTAAATATTGTCCAAGTTGCAAGCAAAGAAAAGCAAATTGTAAATGCAAGAGAGTGGAAAGTATCCAACAAGATAAAGTTGAGAAACCTGATTTTCAACCAATTGAAGGAGATGATGGACAACTCTTCTATGTAGCACAAAGGAGGCTATGGTAGCAAAGAAAAGGTATGCCACAAGACCCCCTTAGCTTTAATTCATCCTTTCCTATTAGGAATTTGAACTTTTCTACTTGGAACTATCAACCTTGGAAATCAAACCAAAGCCAATGGTAGAACCCTCAGCAATGGCCACAAGCTCAACCAAACCCTTGGCCACATCAAAAAATTTAGGGTTCCAATTATAATCCAAAATGGCCAACCCAACAAAATCAATGACAACCTCAATGGTAGAAAGGTCAGCAATGGCAACAACAAAATGTGAACTTTCAACAACCTATGCTCCCTCCTCCACCAAAAAAAAAAGCTTTAATGCCTCCATCAAATCCTATAAATCAGCCACCCAGGAAACCACAAATACCTACCCAACATGTACCTAACCGTAACACTAAGCTTGTTCAATAGGCTTATAATAACAAAGCTATGCAATACCCCATCTATGGGGTAGAGGTGAGTGATGTCCACCTTAGATTAGGAAAACAACTTGCTGGACCTTCATCCCCCAAAATTATAGAAATGGAGGATAGGAACCCTGGATTGAGACTTAGGACATGATACACCTTTGGAGCTGAGAGTCCGTCGAGGTACACCAAACTAGCTCAGTCTCAAGCCACCTTTTTCTTGGTACCTAGTTGTTCAAAACATCACACCGCAGGGGCTAAGATAGATCTTTAGGTCAATTTAAAGGTGTGATAATTGAGATTCCTTGATACAAGCTATCAAAGACATCCTATCTATACCAAAACTATAGGGGACCTATGTCTTAAGAAACTAGGCAGAAAAAAGATCCTCAAGAATAGTCCATGTCTTGGGAAATCTTTACTAGGATATCATGTTAGAGAACATTGCTATCCTAGAACCATAGATATCAGAAATGGTCTAGTGATGGTGGACATTAAGATCAATGTAACCCCTCATTAAGAATACTTTGATAGACTTTGGGGGTAGCAATCAATGCCATGACAAAGAAACAATGCGGTTGCTTGGGTTAGTCAACCTCATGCCCACACAAACTATTTTACAGCTGGGCGATAGGTCCTTAAGCATTCAGGCCACAAAAATTATTGAAGACCTAGTCATTGCAGCTATATTCTTGGGAATATCCTACAAAATTTATTGTTCTAACTTAAAAGTTAATATTGTAGGTTACCCACTCATCCTAGGCAGACCTTGGCTAGCTACAACCGATGCACTCATAGGTTGTAGGTTTGAAAAAATGATGATATCTAATGGGAAGATCGCCAAGAACTTGGTTCTTTATCCACCAATGCAACCTTATGCTGACCTTGAGAAAACTATTTGGTCCAATTTGGATGAGGAAGATAATTATTCTCTACAAATATTGATGACTATAGAGCGCAATCCCTTACTGCATGACCAGGATGAAGACAAGCTTATTGCTTGCATAATCCAAAATGATTGTGGTAGGAGCCCACAACAACAAGACTGCCTCATATGCCTACAATACCTCTTGAAAATTATTATACCTGCTAATTCTACATAAGAGATAACTCATATATTTCATTCATTACTACCTCCACAATGTGTACCTATTATACCAAGTCTGGATCTATCATCTATTCAAGAGTCATCCAAGGATTTGGAAATCATGTCAAGAAGTTAAACATAAATAATGCCTTAATAGAGGAGCAACGAAACTCTCTACAAACAGTATTGCAAGAACACTCAATAGCATATACATGGGATTACCATGATATGAAAGGTATAGACCCCGATTTATGTATGCACAAGATTTATATTAATGATGGATATAGACCCATTCGACAACCACAAAGACGTATGAATCCTGCCTTAAGGGAGATGATGAAATTTGAGCTACAAAAGCTCCTTATTTCAGGTTTTATCTATCCAATATCAGACTGTGAATGGGTCTCACCTTTGGAAATCGTTCCCAAGAAAGGTTGGAAATGGAGAGTTTGTGTAGACTATAGGGAATTGAATATAGGTACTAGGAAAGACTACTTTCCTTTGCCCTTCATAGATCAAGTACTTGATTCTCTAGCTAGGAATAAGTACTTCTCTTAAATATTGATGGTTTCAGTGGTTATAACCAGATCAAAATTACTTCAGAGGATCAGGACAAGACTACATTCACATGTCCTTAGGGGACTTATGCTAACTATATTCAACCCTTTGGTTTATGCAATGCTCTAGCTACCTTTCAAAGAGTAGTACTCAACATATTTTCTGATTATGCACATGACTGCATGGAGATATATATGGATGACTTCACTACTTATAGTGAAAGTTGTGAGGAAGCTCTCAATAATCTAGAAAAGGTGTTGAAATACTGCAAAGAACACAACCAGTTGCTCAACAATGAAAAGTGTTTCATGATGATGACACAAGGAATTGTGTTGGGACACTTTGTATCTAGTGTAGGAATTTAGGTTGATCCACACAAAATAGAAATAATATCTACTTTACCTGTTCCTAAAAAACAAAGAGATATCAGAAGCTTTCTTGGCCATGCAGGCTACTATAGGCGATTTATCAAGGATTTTAGTAAGGTTGTTGCATCGTTATTTGTTTTGATGAGTAATGACATTGAATTTGAATGGACATCTGAGTGTCAACACTCTTTTGAAGAACTGAAGAAACCTTTGACTCAAGCACCAGTATTGAGAGGTCCTAATTGGACTCTTCCTTTTCACATACATACATATGCTTCAAATTTTTCCATTTGTGCAGTCTTGGGTCAGAAGGAAGGCAATAAAGAGTATGCAATATACTATATTAGCAAAAATATTCAAGGAGAAGAATTGAATTATACTGTAAGAGAAAAAGAGATGCTTGTTGTAGATTATATTACTAGCTATTCAATCTGTGTCCATACAAACCACACATGAATCAGGTATTTGATGAACAAGCTAGTAGTTGGAGGTAGGCTGGTAAGATGGCTAACTCTCTTACAAGAATTTGACATTATCATAGTTGATAAACTTGGTAAAACAAATGTAGTGGCAAATTTCCTGTCAAGATTACCAACATAATTGATTGAAGGAGTGGTAGATAATTCATTCCCAGATGAACACTTATTTTCTCTACAAGCACAAGTACCCTGGTATGCATAAATTGCTAATTATTTGGTCACAAGGTAGATTCCACCACACTTTTCTCCAAGGGAGAAGAGACAGTTGGTTCACAAATGTTTCCCATACTGTTGGGTGTCTGGTTATCTATTTTATACTAGCTCTGATAACATCACGAGAAGGTGTATCGGGGAGGATGAGATCTTTTACATCATGAAGGCATGCCATGATGAGCCATGTGGAGGTCATTTTGTAGCAAAAACAACAACCTTTAACATCCTCACAACTGGTTATTAATGGCCAACTTTGCATAAAGATTCAATTAATTACACATGGAGTTGTGATAGGTGTCAAAGGATGGGAAGACCAACCAAGAGTGATGAAATGCCTTTAAAACCTTAGTTGACATTGACAACTTTTGAAAAATGGGGTTTACACTTCATTGGACCAATCTCACCTACATCCAACAATAAGGAATACATCCTTGTTTGCACTGATTACTTGACTAAATGGGTGGAAGTAAAGGCTTTACAATTTGCCATAGATGGTAATGTGGCTAATTTCTTATATGAAGATATATTTACTAGGTATGGAGTACCTAGAGAGATAGTCACTGATCAAGGCCCACAATTTACTTATGATCTAATCACCAAGCTAGTTAAAGAATATAAAATTAGACACAAGAAATCAACACCCTACCACCCACAGGCTAATGGTTAGGTGGAAGTCACTAATAGGGAGATTAAAAGTATACTCACCAAGATAGTGCAATTTCATAGAAAAGATTGGGTTACAAGGTTTCCTGAAGTAGTATGGGCTTACAGAACAACATGGAAAACCACCACTGGGTTCACCCCTTATGAGCTAGTTTATGGTAAGACAACAATCCTTCCTATTGAATTTGAATATAAAACACTAAGGACAACAATAGAATTGGAAATGGATTTAACATAAGCTTATAAGGAAATGATGCATAATTTAAATGGGTTGGATGAGATAAGAATGTAAGCAATTCATCACATAGAGGTAGTTCAAAACCAAAGAATGAAGTGGCATGATTAGTACATTAAAACCAAGGAATTCACTGAGGAGGACTAGGCACTGTTATATGATTCACGTATAAGGATTTCAAAGGTAAATTCTAGTCCATATGGCTTGGCCCCTATGAAATTAGTAAAGTTTATCCTAATGGGGTAGTCCAGTTACACACCATTGATCCAGTTCACTTTTCACTTCTAGTAAATGGCCATAGACTGAAGTTGTATAAGAATCCATTGTAGAAGGATGATTTCATATTTTCACTATTTCAACAATAGGGTGTCCGCAGTGAACCAAAAAAAAAATATAACACACAAAGTGATTATTCAACAATACATGATATATCTAGCACTTCTGGTGACCCAAAGATTGAGCTACACAACCTAGTCCCTGAGTTCACTCAGGACTAATTCTTCATTGTCTCTCACAAGGACACACTACACATTATAATAATGTTCACAATATCTTTAGAGGGACCTATTTATCAATATTCACAAAGAGTCCTGATGTCGTAGGGACTTGTAGCTTAATCTTGTCAACGTTCAAAATGAGCCCTGACACTACAGGTAGTTGTAGCATCGTCTGGCACCCGAAAAGAAAATTCAAATTAATTGGAGCCATATTTACTGCAAGTTCATGCATATTCATTTCCAAATATGCACACGTATTACCCATCTTTCCTAATAACTACATGTGACATAATTCTTTTATTGCTTGCTTACATTTCCAATACTCGAGTTGTCAAATCGCCAAGTCATATCCATAATACCCATCCCATAATTTGCACTTTCCACCCACTATTCATTACCTTGCAGTTGATATCCATCACATCGAATCAACAAACAAATATATTCTTTCTAGTTTCCACATGCAAAAAATGGTTATTTCTTCGAGATGGTACTTTTGGTACACTATCATGATTATTCTAATTTTCTTTAAACTTTCATTATATTTTTCATATCACTCCATGCATTTGAACTATTGTATCACTAATCACCATCATTTCACATTAAACCACCTCCAAGTCATAAACGTGAAGTGAGGTCA